>QFDD01114848.1:0-23116 GCA_006871305.1 Vachellia collinsii
TTTTTTTTTTTGGCCAAAACAAACAAGTAACTTGAAGACGGTAATTATCAGAGTTCTGACCTCTTTCACTATATTATCGGAGGAAGCGAAATCTCGGACATATGGTAATGGCTAAAAAATCGAGATGAGGACGACGAGTAACAAACAACATCATTCTTCTTTCCATAACCTCTGTTCCATTATAAACACACACAGACACGCACATTGTTCTTGCTTTCTCCCAAATTCATTTAATAGAATCCTGTTTTCCCTTAAAGCAGAAAGAAGGAATATTCAAGGAAAACTCAGCTGCGTTTGCAGCTTTTGGATCCGACATTTTCATTGTCGGACCCACCAACGTTTTTGCTCCGAACCCCCCCCCCCCTTGTCTCTCCCTCTGCCTCTGGGTTCGGAAGTTGCAGAGAAGGAGAGAACATATCCCACCCACTGATCTTTTATATGAAAAGAAAGGTATTCTCTCACCATTTCTTTTCTAAAAGCGATTACTTTTTGTCTTTTTTAAAAGAAACTGATTGTGAAGGCAAAATTTTTCCCCCTTTAGTTGATTTAATTTCTGTTGACTTTATCATTTTTAACCTTCCCCGCCATGCCCGTTCTGGGTTTTATGTTCATGTTCGTAATGAAAATGAAGCTCACCCGAGACGCACAATGCCATCTGCATTTTATTTTGAACAAAGATATTAAAGTTTCAAGTCTTTTTCATATTAAAAGGCATGTCCAAGAATTTCTACATATGTTTAGACTTACATCTGAAACTACTTTTCCAAAATGATCTATAGTTTAATACAAGAGAGATTTTATTTCTTCTTTACGTAAACATGATTTTTCAACATTTTGACAAACATACGCTATGTCATTGTCGTTCTCTCTTGGTTGTTTCTAAATCATACATATTCCCCTGTCTTGTCTTTTCTTCCCATGATGCTTCCTTTTGTTATATTTTATGTTTCTGTGATGCTGACGAATTGTTATATAATAGTTTTCCTATCCATATTCCTTTCCATGCTTCTTTTCAGAATCTTTTCATGTGGACTCCTAAGTTGCTTTCTTCTCCATCTTTTTATTGAAAACTAACAGGAAGCAATACTTTGTTCTTCGTGTGGAACTGAAGATCTACATACAGGTTTATAAGTTTTCTGCTATTGCTGATCTTAAGCTACCAGGTCAGGAGGTATGTGACTCTGTTTGTGTGTCTTGAATGTTTTATATATTGAAATCACGTCACTTTAATCATAAAGTAGATGTAACATTTTGATAACTTTTTATGGGATAATCAGAAACTGTTGCTCTTATGTTTTAAAAACTACATACATGTTTCAAAAGTTTGCTTTCACAATTCATTATGTTTTTATAATTATCTTTCAGCTTGGATAACTTAGACTAGGAAGTTATTGAACAATACAAGTATTGCATGAACTTATGTCTGCATTAGTGTCTTCACGAATATCTTGTATTCATCTAAATGTGAAAATGTCAGAAACATTGGATGCTATCATGCATTGATCTAAATGATCTGATCTTGGTATGTTTATAATCTGGTGTGCAGATTCTTCTTGGGCTCGCCATTGTCGTGAAAACAAGTTTGAAAAGTTCGGAGAAGTTGAGTAGTTAACAACATACAGACAATGGGCCATTGCATGTCAGTAGCTACAACTTCAAGAAATACTAGAAGAAGGAAGAAGCTACATTGGATTAAGAGACGTAGTGGGAAGGTTTCAAATTCTGTAGCGTTTAATGGTGGTGTTAAGAAGAGGCATAGTGATGCAGGGACATGTGTGACAGATTATTGTTCTGTTAGTGAATTTGTTCATATGGAATTTGAGAATGGCTCAGCTACTGCTACTAGAGGATCTCTTGTGTCCAATTCTACATTTCAAGTTGCTCAGCTTGAATGGCAACACACTCAATATGATGCAACAAACTGTATGACCCTTTTCTTCCTTCAACCAACTTATTACAATCTATCCACGAAACACATGGAAGATTACATTGATTTTTTTTATATGGCTATCTGATTGGGTTATATTTAAGTATTATTGGGCCCAGTTGAAGGCAGCCCTCCCAAAAACGTTTTATCCATCCACATATACTCATACTCAATACCTTGTGCTTTAAATGCCAAAGCCCCTTCCACCAAGACTATAGATTACATTGATCATTCATGCATGTAACGATAGCATTAATGTGTGTATGTCATAGAATTAGTTTGCCTAGCTCTGCACTTTCAAATTATAGATCTCACAACCTATTAGGGACATTCATCTGTTGAGTCGGGTTGGATATTGAAGAAGACCAGGGCAGTTTGGGCCATGCCCAAGTAGGTGACCCAGCTCAACTCTGGTTTTTTTGGGGCTAACTGCAACCTATCTATGAATAGCCTCACTGTTTATTAGTATAGAAGTATCTAAGAAGGCACGTATCTAAGAAGGCACGTGTTTATTTATACACTTGAAACTCATGCTCATGTTTTCAAGGAATGAATGTCTCCAATCACTAGCTTTTGATATTGACTTAGTTGGTACTTCATTGCTTGCAGTGATTTCCCAGGAGGAAGTGTATTTTGACGCAGTCAGTGTTCTTGAATCTGATTCAGATGATGACAACAATACCACACATGGAGGTAATAAGTGTACGTGCGAAGAGTACCATGAAAGTTATGTTAAAGCTGATGTAGGAAAGTATGAAATTTCTCGCTTCGAAAGAAGTCATGGAAGTTTCAAAGGTGTTAAAGAACAGAAACATGAAGTGGAGGAGAAGGTTCAAGATAATATGGTGAAATTGAGCTTCCCTCTTCCACTAAGTTCCAATGAAAAAACGCCAAATCGGCCGAGCAAGGCTCTCCAATGTCAGAAAATGCAGACGGCGATTTTCAAGCTTTCTTTCAAGCGAAGTTCCTGTGACAAAGAAAAAGTCACTGAATATGGTAAGTTATTAAGATATCCATTTTTCATCCCATGAAGAAAAACTTACTCAGTTGGTCAATAGTAGGCATTTTTGGAATTTCTTTAGTTTGCTATTTATAAATGTTGTATGTTGTTATAATTAACATAGTATATTGATACTTAATATAAGAACCAGATGGTTTTTATTGGAGAAATTAAAAAAGTTAAATATACTATTTAAAAGTATTTATATATATGATTAGTTTATATATCAGTTTATAAGTTAGATAAATTAGCTAAAAAAAACTATAAATATAAATACATTTAAGTAATATATTTAGTTTCTTCAACATCCTTAACAAAAGTCAACTAGCTCTTGCATTCAGGATTAGAGGTAGTATTATGCAAGCTCCTTTTCTGCATGTGACTTGTCCTATTTTGCTTAGCTTTTGGGATTTTGTCTATAGATTTAATTTTTGGATATGGCATATGATATTTTATCATGGATTAAACTTATTGATCCTATAATTGTACGTTAGGTCAATCAAAAAAATATCTGTATCATCCCAGAGCAGGATGCATAATTCCATGCCAGAAAGGAGAGGAGCCATCCTCTGGATGTTGGTCTGAAATTCCACCATCAACGTTTAAACTTCGCGGTGAAAATTATTTCCGGTACATGTCATGGAGACACTGGAACTAATTTGGACATTTGTTTGAAATAGAATAACATAATTACATGATTGTCTGATCTGATGTGTAGATTCAATTTCCAGGGACAAGTGCAAGTCCACTGCTCCAAATCACAGTCCGTATGTTCCCATTGGTGTTGATTTATTTGTCTGTCCCAGAAAGATAAACCACATTGCCCAAAAGCTTGAGCTTCCAAATTTGAAAACTGTTGGGAAAATTCCTCCACTTCTTATTGTCAATATCCAGGCATGTATACGTTAATCCCGTGTTTAAGTTGTTAGATTACACTATTTTTCTTTCTGTTTTTTTTTTCGGTGGTGATCGATCATATTACCTTCTGTTTTGTATTATGTTGCAGATGCCTACATATCCAGCTGCAATGTTTCTTGGTGATACTGATGGAGAAGGGATGAGTCTTGTACTGTATTTCAAGGTTTCTGAGAATGTGAACCAACATATTTCTTCCCAATTTCAGGAAAGCATAGAGGTATTTTGAATGCTTTTACCTCTGGTTTTTAATATAAGAAAGTGATAACTAATTTACGGATATTAAGGAAATTAATTAAATTAGTTATCTGTAATAAATATGTTTTTTTTTTTCTAAACCGCATTCTTTAATCATGTACATTGAAATAGTTCTTTATACAAACCACTTTAATATGTGCAATTAATAGATATACTTTGAGGAAAAAAATTATAAATTTGGTGGGTAAAAACAAAAATTTATAAATTTGGAATTGAAGTCTTGTGTTTAAGATCAAACTAAACCCTTTGTCTAACTCATATATTTAGGATAAGAGGTAGTACTACCTAGTTTTTCCAGCAGCACCTGTCTATAGGATCCAAACAAAATCGAACTTATCAATTGAAGAAGGGGGGAAAGGTCTTCCATTAATACTGGACTGGTCATTGATCTTTTGAGGACACATTCACTAGTTAATAATAAAAATAGTTGGTATAAACTTGTGCAGAAATTAGTGGATGATGAGGTAGAAAAGATCAAAGGTTTCACAAAGGAATCAAGTGCTCCTTTCAGAGAAAGACTAAAGATCATGGCTGGACTCGTCAATCCTAAGGACATGTACCTGAGTTCTGCTGAAAAGAAGCTGGTGCATGCTTACAATGAAAAACCTGTACTCTCACGCCCTCAACACAGCTTTTACAAGGTAAAACGCGCGCGCGCGCGCGGGGGCACACACATGGGTCCGTTACAACTTACCATGTTGTCTGTTGCAAAGGTTAGATTTGTGATTCCTAACATTGCTTATCTTGTCACCAACAGGGTCATAACTACTTTGAGATCGATCTGGACATTCATCGGTTCAGCTACATATCAAGAAAAGGGCTTGAAGCGTTTAGGGAACGTCTAAAAGATGGCATTCTTGATCTGGGTTTAACAATTCAGGTTGGTACTGCGCTAATAATATGTTCAACATGATGGGATTTTAAGTCTGTAGGGCTTGTGTTGAACGATCTGATAGATTAGAAATGTTTTGGAGATTTTTTTTAAGGCAACGGATAGTCATTGAACTTAGGACTGACCAGTTTGAAAAATTTGAAATGACAGGCACAAAAACCAGAAGAACTTCCAGAGCAGGTGATGTGTTGCATTAGATTGAACAAGATTGATTTTGGTGGAAATGCTCAAATACCTATATTAATGGAGTCTTGATCCTGAATCATTATTTTTATAGCAGTTAACGTTCATTATAGTATAGTAGAAGCTTTCATCCCTATCCTTTGTTTTTTTTTTTTTGGGGGCCAACTCTTTCATCCCTATCCTATGTACATGCTAGCTAGGAATGTAATTTTCTTTTAGATATTTGTAATCAAAATCTAAAAAAAGAGCATAAAATATGGTGTTGGTACCAAATTCTAACAAAAAAAAAAAAACATCAATGTATTATAGATAAGCTGTTTTCTATTTTTAAATAAACTAAATATTGTGTAAGACACATGATACTTATTCCCATTCTACCAAGGCGCAGTGGACTTTTTTTTTCCCTTTTTTCTTTTCACATGCACAATGTTGGCCTTCGCAAGGCATGAAGATATAAAATTCCTCAACTTACGACTGATTGAAAGTTGAGGTTTTATCAAGTTCAAGTTGGATGAGTTTGTCTAAAGGCCATTTTTTAATATCATATACTTAATAAAAATCCAACCCCTTTTATTAGGACTAATGATCATTGTTAAGTGGACTATTTTTTCGGCCCAGAGACATAAATGGACTTCACAAAAGCTAAAAGCCTGCCAGGTGTGCTCATCTATAAAGGAAATTATATTTAAAGACCCATAAATTATAAAATATGTTTTGAAATATCTAAAAGATTATCACCAATTAATAAAAGGATTATATTTAGATTAAGTTCATTATATCCATTATATTAAGTTTGATAGAGTTCTTGTCTATTTAGATCCAACGTTATTTATTGATCCTTCACTTGAATCAAACGATCTACAAAAAGATCTAATTTGCATATTTTCTAAAATAACCAATAGATAATTTATAAAAAAAATTAATAAATATGAACTAATCTAATATTAGGGACTGTATTATAATATATTTTTTTTAGAATTGGTTGATAGTTTTTAATTAATTTATTTCAATGTTCAAAAACCCAAACCGGACGAGCTAGTGAATCGGTTCAACCAATTACATAAAATCATGTGCCCTATGATTTTTATTTAGATTTATATTTAAATGACAATATTTGAAAAATAGGTGGTTAAATGTAATTGGTGAACTTATATAATGAATATAAAGAATTTAACCTAATTTTTTCTTTAATAAAATTCATATCTTGTAAAAATATTTTATACCTGTTATTGATTATTTATAATTATGCCATCACTGATTAGTATGACTTTATAAATATGCATTTCGCCACTAATTAATAAAATAGTAATGCTTGGCCTCCTAATGATAAAGCTGAAGGCATACGACTTGAAGTTGAAGGTACCTCAAACTAAAGGAGACGAAAACGAGATGTTGACTTTCGTTTAGTGGGATAATTAGCACTTGAACAAAATCGCTATCTAAACCGACCAACGACAACACCGTTGGGTAAGTCTCCCTACGTATCGTCACTAGCTTTACGCTCCTTTATAGGTCCATGACTTAATCTTCTTTAGGAGTCTATTATGGTGTTAATTAATGTGTTTGCCATATTGGTTAGTATTTGTCTGGTTTTCATACTTTGTCAAACTACCTTCAAAATAGTAAAAGTAGTCTTGACTCTTGCGCTTACCAAGTTAACTTTTTCATGACTTTCAAGTTTTATGAATAGGCTTTTAGAAAATGAAAAATTTCTACCCAAACAAGCTTTTGGATAATTGACTTGTCAAAAAGACTTTTGGAGGTGTTAAATATGGCATCCAAACACCCACCCCCCCAAATGTCATAGGTGGCAACGGGTGAGTTCATTCTGAATTATAAAAGAAAAAAACATGGAACTTGTGGAAGGCGCAGAGACAAGAACAAAGGTTCATAATTTTGCAGTGGCGCACATTTTACTGTCATCTTGTCAATTTCTTCTTTATTGCAATTATATTCACATTATTTGTATCATTTGTTTATCTAACATTGTCTTTTGTTTAATCTGTATTTGCACTATTGGTACATTTATATGCAATTTATTTTATATGCATGTTATCAAAAAGACAAGATTTGAGAAGACGAGTATATACTCTTCTAAACAAAAAATAGAATACTCTCTAATCTGAGCAATGTAACTAGCTCCAGCCTCCTTTCCCACCCAAACATCAAATTCCTGCTTTCAACATGCAGTGATGTTTAAAAGAATTGGGTTAATAGGTTAACAAAATTTTTATCTGGAAAATAAACGGCTCTTGTTAAATTAGACCACCTTCAATGTGGGCATTTACATATGCAATCCTACATCTCTGTTACTCCTGCTGATTACCATAAATTGATGATAAAACTCTTGTAATCGAAGTCAGGTAACGTCGCCAAATATGTCGGAAACGATCATGGATCAGACGTCTCAGGACACTATAGATGCAGTGTCGTAGTTCAGCAATGGATGCAATGCTTAGCAAAGCACCCTTACAATAAAGTTGAAGAACACCCTCACTTCAGTTGTCTGGAAAAGAAAAGGCATTGATCATTAAGGACTTATGAATTAACTTTGAATTTACTCTAAACCAAAAGAGAGGTCGGACAAAAGGATTATTTGACCATTTCAGACCATTAACTTGAGTCTAAAGCTATCCTACAACAGTAAACATAGAACAAACAGATTCTTTACCTCTTCCTAGTCTTGACCTGCGAGTTGATCGAGGAATGCCATTTTCATTCCTCTGTAACGACTCGATGATTCTATTTGTTCGAGAAACTTGGGGCCCTGATAATTCAGCGAGATCACTTTGCTTTCTGTGGCTCTGCAAGGTTTTCAGTAAAGAAAGTAAAATGATGTTATTTCCAATTATAAGCAGAGGCAAAGTGAGATCATTAGTCCACATATCAATATTCAGTTATACACAGAAAGGAATAGTCATCATAACAAGTGTCAAGCTGACTGGAACCAAAGTTCATTTCTGACAAACAAGTGACATTGGGATTTAGTCAACAACGGTGACTGTTATTGATGGTTTCAGCTCAGAAGTTTTAAGTGAAGACCTATAGATAATTTTATAAATGGAGAACTGGGGAAAGGTTCTTCATTGAAAATTTTATTGGCAAGAAGAATCTGATAAATTTTTGTATATAGAAGTACTGGAACTTTACAAATTTTTGTACACAGAGTACCACTACTTTGATTTAGGCCATTCTTATCAATAAATCTTCAATGGGGTACTTTCCCTCCAATTTTCTCTTCTCTTCTTCTTCAGTAGCCTTGTACTTTAGTTGGACTGGAAGGGCATTATTATAATTGCCTAAGAATTTTCAGTTACCTGAGTATTTATCACAGCTTCTGTTAGTTCTGAAGGATCAAAATCTATATAATTGTATTCATCAGCTTCATTAAGAGAGTCTGGTGTGCCATGTGGAACCTGATGCTTTTGTTGCCGATTGCTGGAATTCTTGTCATGAACATGATGGTTTGCATTACCAATATATTTTCTTTCTGATACATATGTGCCTCGTTTGGTTAAATCATAGGTGCCTTTTGCAAAGGATGGATCAAGTGCACTAATTTTGCTTTTTGAGCCATCTGACAAAGTAGATGTAGCATCTCCTTTCCTGTTCTTGGCCCATGTAAAGCCACTGGATCCTGAGACTGGCACTTGTACACTAAAGCCATGAGATACATCTAATACGCGGGTAGTCACTGATGTTGCATTTGATGAAGGCTTCGATGCCCCTCTATGCATAGCTCCTCCTTTTTCCCTAGGAAGATGCATTTTTCCATTGTCTCTACGAGCGTTTTGAGAGATGTTCTGCACTTCCTATATAAAGAAGGACAGGATTATGGAAGCAAGAACTAGTGATCTTTTACAAACAACAACAACAAACCTTATCTTACTAGGTGGGATGGACTACATATATGCATTGCACACTATTATGCTCTATTAACAATTAAATCTTTTACAAACACTATAGCGTTATTATACACTGAGAGAGTACCTCTTTCTTTGGGGCTGAATTATTGACATCGGTTGGATCTTGCAAAAATTTATGGACTCGCTTTTGTTTTCTTGGTTTTGCAGCCTCTTGGACTTTACCTCCAGCTTTTCTCCTGAGAGTACTAAACAATGCTATGACATTGTCACTGAAATTCGATAGTATTTTGTTTGCTTTGGAAAAACATTTACTAGGCCCACAGGATGATGTAACCTATTATTTTCATTCAACAAGCACAACAAAAAATAATAACCGGAGTAATGATTTGACCAGAAAAATTCCGGTAGAACACCAGCGCTTCCAGGATGTGTTTTAATACAACAATTTTCTTACCTATGTGCTTCTTCCCAATTCTTGATATCCATTTCTTTGTGAGGCGGATACTTTGGCAGAATTGAAGGATCACAAGCATACGGCTGGGTGCTGAAATACTGAAAGATGAAAGGTCACATCAATAATCTAGTTTCATTCTACCCAATCAGAGAGCATCATGTGAGCACTATAATAGAATAAGATTTTTTAGAATGCAAGTTTTGAATATATTATGAGCAAAGGATGAATATAGGACGTATACCAATCATCAGCGGAATTACCTCAGACATTAGGGCAGAAGAAGCAGTCCCACGTCCATTAGGGTCAACGGAAAGTAAAGTCTCAATTAAGTTTACAGCCGAAACCGGAAAGTCTTTACACTGCTCTCTAAGAGTGCATTCATATTGAGTATGAGGTCTAAACATTGTTGCAAGAGGAAGCTTGCACTTTTTCCAAAATTCATCAGGTGGAGAGCCACAAAGTTTAAATATTTTGTGTAATTGTTCAACCTGTAAAACAGAAAAAAAAAAAAAAAAAGGATATGCATCAGATTAAAGCAGCCCCTTATCACTGTAGAGCTAACCAACAAGTGAAGCCAGAGGAAAAATTACTTCAGTTCTCCCCTTAAGAAGAGGCCTCCCCAGAAAAAGTTCTGCAAATACACAGCCCACACTCCAAAGATCCACCGATACCCCATAGTTTGTTGATCCCATCAGAAGTTCAGGAGGACGATACCAGAGAGTAACCACACAGCTGGTCAGGGGATGCTTGTTGTTAAGGGTATTTGCTAATCCAAAATCTCCTATCTTGAGAACACCCTCATTATTTAGCAATATATTGGATGTTTTGATGTCACGGTGCATAACACCGTAAATGTGGCAGTGTTCAAGTCCACTTAATAATTGCCTCATGTAACATTTAACCTGTTTGACACAAAAAATGTAGTTTTAATTAACTTCTAGAAGGAGCTATCCCAAGAAATTGAATCTCTTTCCAACTGTTACTTTGACATACATAACACTTCATTCCAAAAACATATTACCTCCAATTCTTAATATAAAAATTAGTTGGCTTTTGTTGAAAAGATTAAGAAAATTAAATACACTTCTTAAAAGTATTTATTCATGTATATAATTACATATTTAAAATATATATCGGTTAATAAATCAGACAAATTAGTTTGAAAAAAAAATTACATATAAATACTTTAAAGTAATGTATTTAACTTACTTAAACACTCTAACAAAAGTCAACTAGCTTTGCCAAATAGAGGCAGTACAAGTTTATCAAAAAGAAGATGTTGATGACGAACCTGAGTCTCACTGAACTTGACGTCAGGAGAGGATGCTAGGCCTGCAAGATCATGTTCCATGTATTCAAATACAAGGTATATGCTACTTGATAGCCGTGATGTAATTATACCCTCCAATTTCATGACGTTTGGGTGGTCAAGCCTACGTAGGATTGCTATTTCTCTTGCCATGAACCTAATGCTCTCAGGATGAAAATTCTCAATATGTACCTTCTTCAGGGCAACCATCCTCTCAGTTTCAACCTCCCTTGCCCGGAAGACACTGCTATATGTACCTTGTCCAATCTATAGAAAAAGAGAAGACAAACTTACAAGGAAAGACCGAAATTGAGATTATGTTGACTAGATAATGACAGTATGACCAAGCCATTATAGCATTGGTAAGTAACAGATCAACATAATAATTGTAAACCAAGAAAAAAAAATTGTAACAGGGCCAATCTAAGGACACTGGATAATCATGATCTTAAATTTTCTCTGCCATGACCCCTAAGCCAGCATCCACCTGTTTTGCCGGCAGAAGTTTGATGAGCCAACCGTATCTTAAAAATATGCCCAGAGGCTAGAACTATTTTATAGTTGATTTGAAAACCACAATTTGCATATCCAACTTCCCTACATTTAAAATTAGAGTGAACTTAATTCCACCTATATCATTAGGGAAGGCACATTTTCCAAGATGTGATAAAATATCCCCTCTGATCCATCCACGCATTTATATAGCTTGAGCGAAAAGAAAGGTCCAATTATGTAACAACAACGCTGAAACAATTCAGGCCAAATTAAAAAATGCAGAAACAAATAGCTATCAACTTCTTCCAACCTTGTCTAATTTCTCAAATGAATCTGCCTTGAGAGGCACCCATCCTTGGATAGCTTCCCCTGCAGCAGAGGTGAGCCAAGGGGGCCATCCGGCGGCACTCTGCTCAGCTTCCACGAATCTATGCGAAATTCTTAAAGAGCCAATTCCTTTAGAACTATTCCTCTTGAATCTTTTCCCATCCTGTATCCGATGATCCTCCAATGGTTGTTCCGGTTTGGTCTCAAGAGTCCAAACCCCGGATTGGACTCTGGATGGAGGCTCCGCGACAGAAGACCTCTTATCGGCGGTGGTTACCGATACGGAACGCACATATTCAGGTGAATCTCTGGCGAAGGCCTTCTTAGAGTTAATGCAACCCATTTCTTCCCAATTTCGGCTAGAATCGATCAACAAGGGAAGAAAGTGATCGACCCTACTCGGGAAGTGAACGATGATAGGGGCATCACCCCCTACATCAGCTCCAATGTGGTTGCATCAGCTCCGAAAATGTTCAGAGATAGTTAGCAGAACCCAGAAAAGGCTGCATTTGACACGATTGAGAAATGTGTGCTTTTGTCGGGATGGTCTTTCTCTCTCTTCCCGAAATGGTTTTTCTGTGCACTGGGACAGCGAGATCTGCGGGAGGATTTCCATAGAGTTCGTGGTTTGTGAGAAAGGGGTCCGAAAGCAAAGGAAGAGAAATTCGTGGGTCCGAATTGGTTCATCTTTTGAGTTTTCTTGGTGTCGTAAAAGAGAGGAGACAAAAAGGGTATACATAATGGAACCGTTTGGAGGTCCTGTTGTAATTTTTCGTTAGTTGATATGGCTGCATACAGAGTCTCTAGGAACGAGAGAGACTAAAGAGAAGCCATTGCTACCTGCTTGTGTTTGTGGTGGTGGAGGTCGTTGCAGACCAACTTCCTTACCCCCAACGGACAACGGCAAAATTCTTCATTGTTCATAGTATTTTGGAGTCTCGGTGTTTAAAAATTAGAATATACACGCATACATATCTTATCTGCCAATATAATACTCAATGTTAAAAAATATTATATAAATTGAGATAAAACTCTTCTCATTTATTTATTTTATAAATCATAAATCAAATTATAAAAATAGTTTTCATAGGTAATCGAGACAGGTAGAAAAAGAAAGAGAGTTTTACTTTGGCATATGGTTAATATAGAATATTTTTTAAATATTCACATATATGACAAATACTAAATGTGCAATAATTTTTATTCAAATTATATATTTATTTTATAATTTTTATTTTTCAAAATTTTTAAATGGTTTCCATCAATTTGAAGTTTATATTAATGTCAGTATTAATTGTAAAATCTTTATTATTAATTTTCCGGTAAATTACAGTATGTTTGGAGGTAATTTAGTTACAAATCAGATTATAGTATGCGACTTGTATAGTTGTAAGTGTAACGGTTAAAGAGTATTGTTAGATTATAACTCTTTTCTATTACTTGGAATCTGTCATTTAATATATTTACTATTTCAAGTAAATATTACATGTTAGTGTTGTAAACTAATGGTACGAGAACTCCTTTATAAATGAGGAGTCTGATTTCATTTGTAATCTTGGGCAATTAATATCTGCTGTCATTCTCCTAAATCACTGCCCATCAGCGCTGAATGAAAACTTTTATTTAATAACAAAATATGATTTCCTAAGAATCAATACAAATTGTGTGCTTATACTTCACATAAAGTTCGAAATAAATTACACAATTCACAAATCTAATGAATCGTAAAACTACCCACCCTGGAGATTTCAAATAAATTTTCAGTGTATTTCACATTACGTGCACCAATAAGAACCAATATTATGCTGCAATCGACTGCCCCTTGTATAATGAAGTTTTACAATGCAACAAGGGAGTTATCACTCCACCACCTTCCCATTTTCCTCAGTTCTCCACAAGACATCTCCAATCCAAACTGCCCTTGCAAGTCCGACTACCTATATGTTTATTTATAAGTTGTGAAGATCTTTCATATACAAGTAGGTCCATAACTTACATTTACAAGAGAAAGTCTCAAAATATAGAGAGTCTAGGGAACAAAATCCAAGCAACTATCTTCACCACCAAGCCTTCAAATTTTCCTTTTGATTTCTACACAACGTCACTATTCACCAGGTTAGTTCTCTATCTCAAAAAAAGGTTGCTTAACTGATCTTGGTATTATATATATTTATACTCCGTTTTGCTCTTCTTTTAAGCGTAGAACAGCTTGTCTTTGGTCATTGTTTCCAAAATCCGTATCTTTAAGCGAAGGATGCTTCCCATGAGTCACTCTGCCTGGTTTTAAAGGCATTGAATTGGTGGTAGCTGAGGTGTGGCTGCTATTTCTAGAAGCAGGCACATCATGGTTATGTTTTCCCTCATACGCAGTTATGACAGCTTTAGGGTCTGTTGAAGATCTCTCCACATGCTTACGCACATTACATCCTGCACTAGTGCATTTGTAATAACTCCTGTTCACACAAAATAAGCATTAGCAATGATGTATTCTAAGTTCATACTAACACGTGGACGTGGAAATTCATCCTAAAGCAAGATGTTGATAAAAAATAATGAACTAGACGTACAATGTTGAACAGGGAAAGAGAAGCCAATTGTGCGCACGCGCGCGTAAACAACTAACTCCGAAAAGGTAGCAGAACCAAGGGATATTTCAAGTTTATCTTTCCTGTGTAAGAGTGGGTGTTGCATAACTAGAGAATGGATCCACAAATCCTAAATTTACAGTTATTCCTTGATAAATTTTACCAGACTTGTATCGTGGAACAAACACGATATGTCTGAATGATCTTAGACACCAACTGGAACCGATATAAGGAAGACTTAACTAATGGAAGCGGAAGGAGCATCAAAAGGTTAAAGTAACCGCATTAGTGCAATGTATGAGTTCATTCATAGATGGCCTAAAGTAAGAATATTAATAGAGTAAAACACAAGGTGATCACCTTGGATGAGGATTTCCCTTGACTACTTTCTGCCCATACTTGCGCCACCTGTAGCCATCATCTAACAGATCAACTTCGCTTCTTGTTTGCACAATGATTTTAGGTTCAGTAACAGTCTTGTAGGACAAGGATGCTTCAGAATCTCCAACGTCAGTGCTCCTGCAAAGCCGAACTTTTTAGCCTATAAAGAACAAAAATTCTGAGCTCTATGTAGAAGGATTCACAACATTATAAAACTTGCCTCCTTTTTGGGTTTGGCTCATCAATATCTCCATCTTCTTCTGTAACATTTGCATCAAGTGCTTCTTCCCTCTCATGTGATGATCCAGATGACTGTCTGGGAGCCTCTTGATTGGAGGTCTGGTCACTCTCAGGTATTGAGTGGTCAGGTGTGCTTTCACCTAACACATTTGAATTTCCAACCCCACCCTGTCTATTTGACTCAGACATAACTTGAATAATATTTTTATTCTCATTTGATTCACAATTATCCTTGGCAGCACGTCTATTTGGCTGAGGCTTTTCATGGTTATGCTGGCCTTTATAGGTAATTTCAGCTATATGGCCATCAGGGGCACGCTCAATCTTTTTCTTTACAGCGCAATTCAGATGTGTACATTTGTAGTAGCTCCGTGGAAAGTCACTCCCCTTAACCTGCTTCTGCCCATACTTACGCCAGTTATAGCCATCATCTGCTGGTTTGTCAATGCCCACAGGATAAGTTTGATATTTGTTAACAGCTTGAGAAACTTCTGATATTTCCACTTGGACAACTTTAGGTTCCAATACCGGCAGTTCCACTAGCAGCTCTGATCCTTTGCCCAGAGTAGTGGATGGCTGCACGGCCAATGGTTCAGAAGGGGCTGTTACCACAGATGGATGAAAATCAGCTGGCATGTGCAGTTGCGATTGTGCTAGGACAGCTTGAGCCGTGACCTGTGCCAGAGCTTGTTGGTGGGACATCCCAAAGGGGCTCTGTATATATTGAAATGGAGAGACAATAAGAGGCCCATACAAATATATCCGTTGTCCTCAAGACATGATGATCACATTGATACATGATGATGAGAAAAATGCCCTGCGGCATGACCAATACATCTGTCATGTTATGCAAGCAGCTACTTCTCCACATCAAGAAAGCAATGTTACCACTATGTAAAAATAAATTCTTTGCAGGAAAGAAAAAAGGCCTATCAGAAATAATATTTTCCACAATAAATTTAGCATGCATCATGAACAATATGTAGAAGGATAAAGCCTGCGTATTAGCTAATTGCTGTAGAACACGTAACTTCTATTCATTGGTTTCTTGTTTAAATATTAAATAAATACCGAGAATTTGCATTTCTTTCATTGTTGAATAACTTGAAAATGTTATTATAACGTATACAAATTTTCCTACGCCTAAAAACTCAGACAAAACCATAAGATTCAAGGTAACCCAGACCAAATAGAAGTAATTTTAAAATGACCTATATATTATTATTATGAAAAGTGATCATCTCATTTCTAACACTTTTAAAACTGAACCATATGATTCAAGGTATAAAGACGAGTTCCAAGAAAAAGTTAGACGCTTGACTTTTTCTGTTACCAACCATAATCTCAAAAATTCAATTCCTTCAATAGCATTGAAGACTTCTCCGATTGGTTTCTCTCTAGATCTTAAAGATGCACCAGATGACAGAGAAGATTGCTAACGAAGCCAAGATAAAGGCTCTAGACCAACTGAAGGAGCTAGAGATCAACTACTTGAATGCAGGTACCAAAGATTAACTAGTAACTAACAATTGGCATACAATACCACGCACCATCCACCTTTAAAACAAAAACAAGCCACAACACACAACCCATCCAAAAAAGCTCTTTCGAAAATTCAAGACGTTGTAATATCTGTGAAACCATAAACTTCAACGAAATAAACATTCAAGGTAATGTAGTAGCCAAGTCCATAAAAGCAGCAAGGCAAGCTAAGAGAAGCGCAAGTACAAAGTTAAATTCTTCTAAATACCTGGGGCGAAAAAAAGCCCGGAGAATTAAGCAAACCAGAAGGGCTAAGCCCAGGTGGGATTGTAAACAATGGGGAACGAGTCACAACCAAATTCATTGGTCTACTCTGCTTGAACCCCAAATTCTTCTTTGCTCCATCCTCAGAAATGGAAGAACTGTTGGTGAAATTGCCCGGAAGGAAACTAGGCCTGGGGCCGAGAGCAAGCGGCGAAGCCATGGCTCCGGCGAGCAGCTGCGAAAAAGAGCGGCAATCGGAGTCAGGGTAGCTGTCGGAGAAGAAACTGGAGACAAGAGTCATGGGGCCAGGGCTTAGACCGGGTCCGCCGGTGAAGAAAACCTCCATGGAAGGTCGTGGCGGGAGAGTGATGGTGGGCCGAGGCGGCAAGGGATTGACATTTTTAGCCGCCATTAATGGATAAGAGGAAGGAAGAAACAAGTAACAGCTCTAAGGACAGTGAATCTGGCCAACTGAAACTTATTGCTGTGTTTTGGTAATCGTGCAATTAATGATGTGCTTCGTGCTCCCTTGACTCTTGGCGAGTGCGCGAGTGCAGAATGCCAGAATCAGATCAAAGTCCACCACGTTAGATAAATAATCAAATTATTAAAGTTAATTTTTTGCAGAATGAAAAAAACAACCTCAAAATTGTAAAATTCTTTCTGAAGTCTATTTGTATTAATCACTCTTGATAAGTAAATAACAACTCATTTTACATAGAATATTTGGGATTTTGTAATTTTTAATTTTTTTTTTCATTTTCCCATAAAGTTATATTCAACACTTTTTCATGTAATTTTTTATTGATTAGATAATTTTTGATATATTCAAAATTTTAAAATAATTTTTACTATGAGACCCTCTACAAAATGTTAAACTTAATGTCTAGTTATTTTTATTTATTTACTTTTTTATTATTGATAACTATAACTACAAATAAACATTTACACATTTCTCAAATTAAATTTAAGTCACTTTATTTATTGAATTAATTTTCATACCACTATGACATCCTATTATTGGCTATGAAATGTGGCATAATATAATCATTCAGTACATAGAGGAAATTTATTTAAGTCTACTTAAAAAGAATATTTTGAATAATGTATATAGAGCAAGAATATAAACGCACTGAAAAATAATAAATTATTAATTTATGTATTTAAAATATTCTCATCTGTAAAAGATTAAAAATATAAATCATATTATTTTCGATCCCAAATATAAAATCTAGTTTATAATATAAATACCAATTCAATTCAATCAAATATTGACATGAAACTCAAAGTCAATATGAGTCATTCTACTTTAAAAAAAAAAAAAAGTGATGAGTCCAACTATTTGTGAATAATATACAGCCCTCTAATGTCTATACCCCATCCGGTCAAAAATATATACCAATACATGAATATATATATATATATATATATATATAATGGCAAAGCCACATGTCAGTTATTCGCTCGAATGTTTCATGAAGAGTATTTGAAAGTGAAAAATGCACATCATAAGAATAAAATAGTGTAACGTATTAGTTTACTACACATACTAACAGAACGAAGGTGACTGCAAAACCATACAGATTTAGATTATATATAACTTGTATGTAAAGGAAATCTCTTGAGAAAAAGAGCGAGTGAAAGTGGAACTCAAAATAGATTAGTGTCACTCAGCCATATTTAATTACTCTCGCAAAAAATGAAAAGGTAAGGATTGTAATGGGTGAACATAGAATTATTCACAATTTAGTCTCAGAAAAATAAGTCGAAGAAACAGCCAAGCCTTGCACATCGTAAGTGCGAACCAGCCTTTGCCTCTGGTTAGGTGTCTCAAGCCAACAGAACTCCAAATGGAAAGACTTCGACTGTGCAACACTTTTTGCCACGTCACAAGGACACCCCATGTACATCCCTCCCGGCAACAGTGTAACCTGGTACCCTCCATCAAATGTAACCACATTCTCTGACATTGTACCCTTCCACTCCACATTTATAGTTACCTTCTCATTTTCCTTGTTCGATGTTGAACTCACAACCTGATGTACACAGAAGCAGCAAGCTGTTCATTTCACAATATCGAGGTAAAGTGAAGGCACTCCTTATGGAGTTCACAAACTATGAAACTTCTCGAATTAAACTATATCAATTTTAATTAAGTTGTTCTATAGAACTTAAGCTTTTCCTTAATTTCCAACTTCTTTATTTTCGACTTATTAAGTGAATCAAAAGAAAGCAAAATATGAATTCTCTAGAAGACTGTATTAAGGCATTAATGGCATTACAACCACAAACCATGAACCCTTCTTGGGTGAAAGGACAAGCCCCAAACTACTTGAAAACTAATGAAGAGAGTACCCAAGTTAACCTCCCTACACAGCTATACATGAAGTGAATGGCTATTTATGTAAAGACTAGAACCTTACTTTGAGTGAGTGAGAAACAACTGATCAACTCTGCTCACTAACCAACTAATATTCCTAACACGATTTGTATAGTTTTAACAGTATCGCCACTGATTGATGCAACTGGACACTGAAAAGTACATTTTGCTGTCATTCATTGGCTTGGAGCGACATACCTGCTTAAGCTGGCCATTGCCATCCATTTCAAGTGACACAACTGTATCAGCTTCAGCAATCGTAGATCCATACACGCCACTACGTTTTGTAACAGAGTGGCCTTTCCACTTCCCAAGAAAGGGTAAAATCCTATTCTGTGTGTCCTGCCATGAATCCGGACAAACAAAATGGCTCATACGTGGAAGAAACCACCAACAAAAAGAAACAAAAGAAAATAACTCAGTCATCAAGCAATTTTAGAAATCAGTAGACTTTTCAAAAATGAAAGATTTACCTCCTACAACGAAAGATTTACTTCCTAATAAAGGCATACATACAAGCCAGTGTTTGTGGGTAGGAGATTTTGTTTCACATATAAGAATGAAAAGCTTAATTATCCTAAGTACCATTGAACTGTCAAGCAGAGGAGGCGACCCATCACTTCGTTCCTCTAGGAAAACAATCAGCATATCCGCAACTCCTTTTGGATCCAAAATGTGAAATGCTCTAGCTCGCGTCTCAGCCTGTAAAGAATACAAGCAATTTTCACATACAACAGAGGGTCGCTGAGAGGGAAGCCTTACATTTCTGCACATTAAGGAAATGGAAAAAACGTTTAAGCAAGAGGTAGAAATATAAGTTGTACATGTGTTTGGTTGTTGGTGCGTACGCACGCGCACATGTGCATGTTAATCACATCTCCAGATAAAATTAGTTAGGAAGTCATCTCAATGCAATGGCAAAAGGAGGGAAGCATGTTCTGTATTTCTTTTAATTCATTTCTAGTAACTGCACTGACGAAAGTAAAACATTCAACCTGCTAACAAACTAATTAAATAATACTTGAAGATCTTTCAGAGAATCAATCACTTACTTTGGTGATTCTTCACCAGTGTCATCTTCTCCAAGAACCCCTTGCCTCAAAACTGATTCCAACATACCAGCTGTTTGATACCTCAGGGAAAATGCTCTTTCAGATGGAAAAAAGCCAATCTGCAGACTAACCATAGTGGATATTTTACAGAAGACAAAAGGATTACACAATATAAGGCAAAGATACTCTTTCCACAAAAAGAAAATTGAGCATTATGTGCACTCTAAACCATCAAGCAATAGGAGAAAAACTCACTTGTTGATATTTGTCAACAGTAAACATATTGGTTTCTTTAATTTTGTACTCTCCCCACTCTGGTTGCTCATCATATCCAGAAATTGAAGTATTTGATGAAGGTTGTTTAATGTAAAGGCTACAAGAAGAAATATAATAAATTAATCAAAGATTTGTAACTTGCATTGCAAATGAAACAGACATGATTCATGACAGTTTAGCTCTAAAGAACTCGGTAGCACAGCGTAACTTTATGACCGATTGGATTAACTCCAATAGATGGATGAAACATAGGAGGTTCATCTTATATTGTCATTCTGGCTCTAAATCTAGCAATTCAGTCAACATCCAAAATGTCTGTGTTAAGTTGATGTACTCTCATAATATGTAAGTTTTATCGTTTCTATGTTAAATTGTCCGGTATAACTATCTTAATTATCGCGGTTCCCAAGATACCATAGAATGTGAGGTGCACCGAGTGTCTCCATAAAAGATTATAAGCCAGAAAAAAAAGTCATTAGAAGCTTACGTTTGAATGAGACTCATGAGATGATCTTCCCCATAAGAACTTGCTGAAAGCTTCGTACTTATTTGTTGCAACAAATGCCCAGAAGCATCAAATTGCTGAGAAAGTGGAAGAGAGGAAGGCTTAGTACGGAAAAAACACAAAATCGCTGGTCAAGAAATTTTCCATTGTAGTGCTTACATAAAAAGAACCATTCCATTTTCCCATATTAAGCTCGATGAAGCTATGAAGATTGTCTATGCTCATTACTGCTTCTTCTACTGACGAGGACGATTGTGAACTCGAGGCTCGGATTCTGGGAAAGGAACGTGGAGAACGTTTTGGATTAGATAGATTCACCGAATAGGTTCGAACATTGTTTGAGTTCGGTAATTTGGTAACCGAAGGGATTGAAACTGAGTAGTGAACGGAAGCCATGGCTCCAAAGTGAAGGAGCGAAGGTCGACCCTGTAAAAATGAATAAATGGGAAGAGCATTATCTAATCGGCCAACCAATAAGGAGTTTTCCTAAATTTTTCCGCAACCCTTTTTGCAGATAAAATACCCATATATTTACATCAATCACATCAATTAATCACATCATTTTATGAATGAATTTTTAAAACCGTTCAACCAGTTATCTCTAATCACATTCCATAATATATATATCAACATAAGTACATCCTAATTATTACAAGGGTTACATGGATTATTAATATCTTGATCACTTTTCTTATTAACTGAATCTCCCTTGTAGCTCCTTAACCTTATTTTCTTTGATTGAACCCATGAACTAGTTATGTCCCATGTAACTGGTAGCTACCCACAAAATTAACAGTTCAAGTGATGTGGATTGGCCAGATTCACACAGCACAAGCTCAGACCATGGGTTTTCTCCTCAACATTGATGGGGTGTCATAATGGGCCTCTTAGTACAATAGGCTAGGATCATTCAGTGTACAGCCGAAAATCCTTCATCCTTGTTTCATCTTTATGCATGCTAATAGTCACATCTTTATTTCCTTTTTTAATAACCTCCCATTAATATCAACATTTGCCTCTCCCAATATTACAATACTTTTTTTCTCGAGTTTAACCATGACATATCCACAATTTGCTATCCACACATGTGTGTATATATAGACACATGAATATCCAACAACACTTTCTCAACCAATAGTTTTGTGTGCAAAATTACACTAGGATCACATGCATATATATATATATATATCATGAGACATTTGCAAGCATTACCATTACAATACATAATTTCTTGACTTCAAATTTCTCAATGTATTTTCAACATTTGTAATACAAGGTTTATCAAAAAATAGTATTATTATAACAATAAATTCAAAATCACTCACAAACATATCCCAAACATGCATAATAAGTGGGAAGTGGTTACCTTTCACCAAAGCAAGTTGAAATACCACAATAATTCACTCCGAAAGCTCAAATCCTCAAAACACAATTAATCTAAACAACCATAATAACAAATGAAATAAATAACAACCAACTCACAACTCATATGTGTGTGTATATATATTTGTAAATCACATGATTTCATTTCCTTTTGAAAATCAATATGAGCTCCAATGATATTCCCAAATCCAAAGAACTACTTCTCCAAGTTTAGATTGGCCACAATGTCCAAAATAACAATTGTTGAGTTTATAGCCAAGAAAAATCATTATAAATCATAATATACCCAAATCAAGAATCTAAATTGATTAAAATCCCTTATAAATAATCTTCTACAATCATAGAGTCTTACATTGTCAAAATTCAAAACTTCATTAATACCCTAACCCAAAAACACCCTCAACTCAGTACGAAAATACCACTATTGGGAAGAAAAAAAATATCTAGAACAACTTTTATGAAGGAGGAGAAGTGAAAAGAAGAGATTTCGCTTATCTAAAAGATCCCACAAGGTTGTGCAAGCAGAGCCTTAAACTGAAGCCAGCAGAAGAAGAACAAATGAGAATAAAAGAGAAGGAAAAAGAAAGGAAAAGAAAAGAGAAGGTGCGGGTAGGGGTATTTATTTGCCCCCACGTGACTGGCATGCTGACACTTAACACATTATCGCTTGACAGAAGATGTTCAACGCAGTGAAACTGTCCCTGAGACCACTAAACTCGCTTGAAAATTGGACGTTGGCTGTGGCAAAATTGACTTGAGAGGAAAAACCTTAAGAATAGATGTGAGATTGCCGCGGCGAAACTATCAGTCCACCACGACGAAGGTATCTCGAGAGCAACCTCGCTGTTTGACCAAAGATTGCCACGATGAACCAAATAGTTGGCCGTGGCGAAGGGAACCCAAGAGAAAAATTCTCACTTCTAACGATGGTTTGTTGTGGCA
>QFDD01114850.1:0-26037 GCA_006871305.1 Vachellia collinsii
GGGTTTGTTGGCTTAATCCATTAGAAAAAAGAACTAATTCACGGGACATAGAGAGCATTACGTAAATAAGCTGTTGATCAAGTCTCTCTTCTAGTCATTGGATTAAATTGCCAGGACTGTTATAAGCTTTAGTTAGGATACGACAAAGAATCATTCTTAAAAATCGAATTAGATCTCAGTTTTCTTGTTTGATGATTTGGCTCAATTATACTTCATTTGATCAGTTCAATTTAACTTTGAACACCCTTGACACACAAGAAAAGAGGAATAGAAAAACAAAATTCCAAACGATTACCCATTTATCCCTTGCCAATAAGGGATTATTGATTCAAAATTTGGCCAATATTATTAAACTTTGAGCTGTTGAAGACACTTTAGAATACTACGATTGCAAACTGAATAACTTCCCCATTTCCCTTTAAATCAGTTAAAACCCTTGCATACGCGTGCGTGACAATGCCACTTTCATTTTAACACTTCAAGAAAATCACATTTCATTTTTCAAAATGCTTGGTCATCATGGTTCATTGGACAATTATACACTGTCGGAATTTGATGATACATGGTGTTATATGCAAACTAAGTTACTGCTTACTACTGTACTAATTCTAATAGTATTGTGAGTCAACCTAATTCCTAATATCCATATTACATAAGTTATTTGCTGTCAAATAATATTTGCAAGCCAACATGTTAGGCTTCCAAGCAATCAAGCACGCACTAAACAACGGAAGCGGCAAGTGTTCCAGACTATTTTGTTGTCACCAAGGCCTTCCTATTCCTCCAAGCCTACGAGCCAGCTCAAAATCCTTTTTCACTGGGGCAGCGGAAGAAGCAAATGAAACTGATTACCCAACAAGCAGGACAAAGATGTAAAGAATTTTCACACCATTTCTACTTCTCTTACACTCAATCGCTTACTAATGATTCTTTCTTTTCCTCCCTCTTTCTTTTTTGTTGTTACAGACCAAGGGTTTTCTTAGACTTCGTTGAGAAAAAATTCACTTGGGCAATTTTAAGGATGAATTCCCGACAGCAATCCAGTGCTTAAAGAATTTTACTCCCAAAAAGAATTGAACACAGAATAATAAGGCAGAACATCACCTTTGCTAAACAAGTTAACTTCCCTGGGTTCCTTTACCAATGATTTGAAGTTAAAAATTAAACAGTTTGGACAAATTTCTACAATAAGATATCAGATACCAGGGAAACAGCGAATATTTGCGGTGTAAAAATAGCACAACTAAATATTCATGAGGGAACAAGCATAAATCAAAGTAATAAGAAGCAGCATGACAACAGGAATATAATTGAACGAAATTATGATGATTGAAGGATTAGAAAAATATATTAAAACAATTGTCTCAACTTACTAAGAGTAACACGCTTTGCATGAATAGCACACAGCATTCCATCCTCAAACAAATGAACCAGATAATATTCAGCTGCCTGCAAGATTAAAAGTTAATACATAAGAACTCAGAATGAATATCATAAATGAACAATAATGTTACAGACCACGATAACAGATACATGTCTTAAGGCAGCTAAAAGCATTTGAATGTTGATCCTCGAAGAACTAGTGATAGCAGAATAGAACTTAGAAAATTTGGTTATGATGGTAAAGGATATTACTGCGAATTGTAATAGTAAAACTGCATGTCAGCAAACAAAATGTTAAAAGAATACAGTCAGTTAAAAAAATCTCAGATTAACCAGTCATATTCTAGTTTGCCAAGTGTAGAAAGATAATGCGAAAGAAGCTTTAGTTAACATAAAGAAGCATGAATTGCATTTGCACCACCATCCAAGCATCCTAGGCCCCAGAAACAATAAGTAAGCTTTTCTTTATTTTAGTTTTAAATCATTTCATTTGGTAAACACAAAACTAGAGCTAATTGCTTTCTTGCTTCTCCTCAAACATATGGAGTAAAAAAGGTCCATTGTCCAATAAGCTATGGATTCATTTCCATGAAGATGTAGCAACTTACATGACTGTGCAAGCATTCGCACAAAATAAAGGGAAAATATCATAAAACAATCATGTGAATTGGCTTGTTTGTACTTTGCCCCTTGTTAATTAGTTTCTTAATTTTCCATATCTGCAGTTTTCTCAGCAAGAATATTTCTGCCATGAGCAATTTTTGCTAGATGCTTTAACAGAAAGGGAGAGAAGTAAAATCCTCAGTAGGTAGCATCATAAACCACACGAAGCAAAGTGTAGACGGATCAAGCTACAAGTAAAAAGCAGAAATATGATCTAACATGGGCCTAATGGTCCAAAGCGGAAATTTGTTGGCAGAACAAACCAAGGGATAAATGACACACATTGAACCATAAGGCAAAAGGCAAATGAGCCAACTTAGAGTTCATTTGACATTTACCCCAGAAAATATAAATTAATTGGTCAAAGCACAAGATTATAAGTTTCTAATTATGTAAAGCATTAGAAATTTTGTATTTCAATCATAATCAAAACATTGGTGAAGAAGTTCAGAATATACACAACGATAAACAGCATTTACATGATGATTTAGATGAAATGCAGGCACACTGCATATGAACATGTAATTACCGAGAAAGTGAGAATAGAGAGAAAAATGATATATACCTCTTGAATAGCTAGCAAAGCTTCAGGAGTCCAGCGATTGACCTCTGTGGAAAATTGGTATGTAATTTGTCTCACCTACAGCAAGATTGAAAACATTTCAACAATAAAGACCACTTCCGGCAAGATTCAATACTTATAAATCCCTAACCTAACCTGATGCCATACCAACAAAGTTAATACCAAAATAATGAATATTAAAAGCATATTCCTCATGCACTTATAAAGAAAGCATGTAAAGGAAAAGAAAGGCCATCAAAATTATTTATGAGAAAAATATACTACATAAGCACTAATCTATTATGCTCAACTTCAAATAACTGACTAAATTGAAAACTTTAAATAGAGGTGCGGTGACATCCCAAAACAAGTTTTTAAACCACGTCTGTTTTAAATTTTCAAGGACGGAAAATTCTTTTCTAGGACAAAAAGGTCATTCAGAAAAGTTGATTGAAATGTAAGTACTGGCATTATCCAAAATAATCATACTAATACTAAAACGACCGAGACAATCTTCCAGTTTTCGCTAAATTACATCCTATGGTTTTCAAATCTGCAAATATGCCACATAGTTCCGTTGATCTAAATTTACAAACAGCTTAGAAGAGTATTTGTGAGCTTTGTTTTTCTTTCCATGCACAGAAGCATGGAGATATGCAGTAGTCATGTAATGAAGTTAATAACTCACACATCTTATAAAAGGGGCAGCTGGGAGTAGAAGTTTGACACTCTTCTGATAGTGACGAATTTCACGAAGAGCCACTGATCCTGGTCTAAAGCGACGTTTTTTCCTCGGCCTCTGACTTTGTGATGCTATAATTTTATATTTAAACAGAATAAGGGTAATTTAAAAACCATAAATTGGCGGAACCCAATTCCACAACTAAACTAACTTATAGAGAAGATGACTTCAGGATATTATAAGCTCATACTCTGTGGTTGCTCGTTACTCCGTGTCGATCTTGTAGTTGCAGGCTTCAGAATACTCAATGGAAACAAAATATGTGAAACAATAAACAGATTTGTTCAAAGAAAATAAGGTACAGAAGTTTAAAAACTAGAATATGGACATAGACACATGAATCACAGTTACAACATGATACAAAAGCTAATTTATTCCATGTTGCACAGCAGCTTTGGCTGTTATATTCTTTTCATCAGTTTTAGACTTCTGAGATTGGACTCAATATCTTAATCTACGGCATGCAAATATTATGCCTTCGCCTCTGCTATCATAATTTGAGGTTTTGAGTTGGGCGTTAATTTTTAAGTTTTCCTCGGACAAAAATGAATGAATGATTGAATGAAGTATCAATGGCAAAGCGATCGAGAATCATGATAATAACAAAGAAAAAAGGATTATTATTTGGATTAATGTGAAATTATGAGCAAGAGAATACAGTTTCTAAATCCTGAGTTGACTTAGCATTGTCTGAATGAGAAAACCCGCGTATACACAATCCCGACTTGACATTAAGGATAAGTTGCGGGCAGCAAGATAAAGCACCACAAAGTCCAAAAATAAGTCCTGAATAAGCATCACATCTTCAGCTTAGCATACATTGACTGTGTGAAAATAGAATTCAATGTCCAACGCTCTGTCAGCAACCAAACACAACCAAACAACAATCCCGAGGACACAGACAGAGAGAAGCTTACCGATTTTGGTGATGATGCGGCACTCCTACCTGTAAATATATAAGAGGAAAGCAGATTTAGGTTTTTGAAAGTGAAAGGGAGATAAATTAAGAACAGCAAAGGGAGATGGGAGGTACCTCTTGTGCGAGAAGCTGGCACAGTCTTGACTCTGGCCATTAGAAAGAGCAATGAGGCTGGGCAGATCAGCCAGTGCGAAAGCGAGGAGGAACACACTCTGCTTCAGATTCTGGGTGCCATTTTAGCAGAAACAAATTTTGTTTTCATTTCGGCCTCGTTCAAATTCTCGCGCGCGCCTTTAATTTAGGGCCCAATAAATTATGGCGCATCTGTTCTTTTTTTTTTTTAATCCCTCGTAAATATCCAGGAATGTTCGGGTCGGGTCACACGGCCTCTCAGTTCAGAATTTGACGGATTGAGAAGATCCGGAAGCTTTTCTTCGCACGCAAACTGAGAGAAAGATGAGAGTTAAAATCAAATAATAATTATTTGATTTAAGAGGCAGTATTATTTGATTTAAAACGTGTTGGAAAAAGTAGTAGTGTGTCAAATAAAGAAAGTCTCACATTGTTTTGGTGAGAGGAAGATCAAGGGTATATAAGCTATTCTTTAATTATAATGAGTTAAAAGGACTAAAAGGAAAGTAGGTCTCGTTCACATAACAATAGGCCATTAGGAGGTAAAGGCAGTTAAAAACTGATGATTTACCCCCCGCACGTGCGATAAAATGCAGTGACAGGATTTTTGTAAAAATTTATTTAGAAATCCTAAATAAATTTTTCTTTATCATGAAAATTAATTTTATTTTTTGGCTTAGACGGAAAAGCTTATTTTTCAACAACCGAAAAGTTTGAACCCTATATGTCTGGATTTTGACCATTGCCAACAGTGAGAAGCACAGGACGAAACGCTCCATGCCTTTACGCTTTGTGACCGGCGGCCTCTCCAAACATGTCCGTGCCTTTCACGTCCAGTCAGTGTCTATGTATATGAAGAGTCCTGGTTGAATAGAGAGCACATGAAATTCCCTTTTACGGTCTCTCTCTCTTTCTCATCTTTTTCTAAGTTTATTATTTCCGCCAGTTCTTGTTTCCCTATCGTTCTACAGAAGGATTCATTTTATTTTGGGGAGTGCCGTTTCTCGAAATCAGAGAGGTTGTAGAATATCTCTCAAGGACAGTATTCTTAGACACAACTCGAATTAATCACAGTACTGCCTCTGTCCTTCCCGTTCGTGGTTCATCCAACAAAACGTAGCACTACCTCTTATCTTAGTAAGAAACAGAAAAAACTACATAATTAAGATAGTTATCCTTTTTCACACGTGATACAAATCAAATTTTTTTCCTAATTGCCCCTAATGTATTTGAACTTTTATTATTGCTAACCCCAGTATATTTAAATTTCTGCCTTATATTTAGTAGTTATCTTTTTAAAAACCTTATATCTCTCAGTTATCTTTGTTTTGTTCTTTTTTAATTGATGTTAATCTTTTGTTCGATACACCGTTTTTGCGCTAGTCAACAGTTTTAATTCAACTATTTTAGAGCTACTCTTGAGATTAACACTTGCCACTGGTTTGATCGTGTATTTAAACTGCACTACTATACTCAAAGAAGAGAACTATAAAGTCCAAAAATTCCCACAAGGGATGGACGAGAAAAAATCTATATACGACAAACGCAGTCACTTGGAGTCTTTGGACAAATAACAAAGCTACTTTAACAAACAAGCTCAAGCCTATGAGAGTATGAGCGAATATTAGAACCTGCTTGTTCGTTGTTTTCACAAGGGATCAAAAAAGTAATCCAACCCTTGGCCAATTTCCCAGATGGAAATACCACATCCCCATATACGGGCTTCCTCAAGGCGCAAGGAAATTGACTTTAAAGATGGATAGAACACAACACGCTTGTCATCCTCGTCATCAACGTAAAGGAAGAAATGCTCACCACTATTCTCATCCCACTGTAGTACAGGCTTGTGCTTCTCCAACAGTGAAAGGTAATCCCTTCCCAGAATAGGCCCCCCTCCTGAACCTGCACTTACAAATTTTAATACGTAAAACAAATATGCCTGCATCAATTTTTTAATGCTGAAAAGAATGAGTGAAACATCTTCTAAAGTTCCCAATATAAAGTATAAAATCGATAGCAGATCATACAATTTACAAGCCATGAACAATACGGCTCATTTCTTAGATTCCGTGTATTGCCCATGATCAATTATCTAATTACATAAAAAATGAAAAAACTTACATGCTGTTTTTAAGATGATCGTGGTTTTTCAATAAAACCATGACACACACAATTCAACTCAAATATCATGTGATAAATTGATTTTAATAACAAAAACAAAAAGTACATCCACTTGCTATCCAAAGTTTCATCTTATAAGACCCCAAAATAAGACCATGCAAGTAATAGACTCAAATCTACTAAGGATGACAGAAGTACTCTTCAGTTATATTAAGCAGCTGGGGGTTGAATAGCACGGTCTTATTAATTGACGGATAAACCAAAAAAAAAAAACAAAAATGGCATACCATGATAAGGTGCACCTGCTGCAACAAATTAAGCTATGTATGTACCACAAACAAATCAACAGATCAAAGCGAGAAGTAACCTCTGGAAAGGAAGAAATCATTTCCATAAAAGTTTATGCCAAGAAGTATCTTGTTGGTGAGGCTCTTGGCTCTACGGTCAGGGGTACCAAGAAGCAGACTTAAAGTAATTTGAATCCACTTCAATGGTGCATTAGGGCCTGGGTTATGAGGACTAGAGAAGTCGTACGTCATTAATGAAAATCCATCCACAACTTCACTCAAGATCTCAAGATCATTAGGACCAAAGTCGTGCTCTTGGAGCTTCTTCGAAGATGGTGGGCCTATGACATAAATCAACTGCAACTGCTGCTCAATATTTCTGCCAGACACAGAATGCAAAGCTTCTCCAAGCTGTTTTATAAACTGCAATGCCTGTACTTGAAAAAAAAAAAAAAGAAGTCATAATTTCAAGTGCTATCATGAGCAAAATGTTGAAATTCCTCCCATAGCAAACACGACAACTGGGCTTATAACATTTTGTTTGCCTATTGCCCAGAGAATGACCGCATTAAAGTATGTCTAAAGCATGAAGGTGGAAAAAAAAAACAGACCAGAAAAGGGAACCATATTAAAAAAAAAAAGATACACGTGAAAATTTGCAGATTGCCAAACAAAGATACACATGAAAAGGGAACCACATAGGCCTCATTTAAAGACCAGAAAATTTCAACGCATCATTAGGTAATATTACTATTAGATTCCATCTCGCCAACACGTAATATAACTAACTATCTGACAAAGTGCCTAAACCTAATGAGAAAACCGTAACTTGACAATTAGCAGTTGAATCCATGAAAAAGTATAAATTAAATATTATCCCTAAATTATTTAAAGTAGAGTTGCATACAATAATTTTGCCCATCATAGGTTTTTAGAAATGATGAAAATGATCAACTACTCACCAAATTTCGCATGCTTGGTTCATGCAAGATCCCATAAGCTGCCCATCTTGACCAAGATTCTAAGACAATACCATCATATCCCATTTCCCTACAGGCAGAGAGCATTTACATACAAGGTGAATCACAGTACAGAATGCAACAAGAAAGAAAAATCATTATTCCTAGATTTTTAATGCAGAGTCAAAATAGCAGTTCAATTAATAACGGACAATTCTCCCTTTTTCAGATTTAGATGTTTGCATTCTCCTAGGATGCTGAAATTATTCCCACAATGAAATTGCCTAAAAAGATGAATCCAGATAAAGATAGAATATTTACTTGCACTCCATTACTATAAGGTTAATAGCTTTGTTCCTTTGTTTCTTCTTTGTCAACAGCTCTACTGGTGATGCTTCCAAGACAAATCTAGGCAAAATCTACATGAAAGGTTAAATAAGGTCAGATTTAAAGAATAGGAGAACAATATCCAAAGGCAGGTAAACAAATGCAAAGTATCACAAACTTTGAATAAAGGCAGCCTGATTCTGTGTGGGCGAGTGGCGAAAGATAGTGAAATTCTTCAAAATCACTCATGGCTAATGGACAATAACAAAGCATTCAACATGACTTACATTATGGGCACTGGCAATAAGAAGATTGCAGTCTTAGAGACTCAGAAAATATTCAATTTTTAGATGTGAAATTTGCAAACAGTTACTCTTTGTTCTTAGTTGTTTAAGGAGTCACATTCTATCACAGGGTTTAAAGGGGCCTAATATTTGAATGGGAAAGAGATTGAGCACAGTGATCCAGATCCAAACCGAGTACCTAAATCACTACCACCCCCATCAGCAAACTCATACATAATTCCCCAATTTGATTCTGATATTCTTTGTTCTTTTTTACAAATCAACAATCAAGAACACCATCAACTACATAGCTTTCAAAAATAAAATCAGCTATGAGCAATATCATTGAGTTGGCCTAAGGAGGAAACCAACTCACTGATGGCTAAGATAAAATTAAGCTCCTGATATTTACTTTTTCTTACCAAAGTGTCTCCTGTATTTTTAAGCTCTGAGATCCATCCTGCATCGGCATTATGTCTTCCCTCCAGAACTAAGCTAGTCTGTTGGCTGGCAATGAAAATAAATGAAGCAAACCATAGAGCAAGATAATGACAACAATAACAAGCTAAAAAAAAACTTCCTAATTAACTCCCAGGCTTTATAAATATACACTAAAAATTCCTCCATAATGCAGAAGATCCAGATGATCCCTATGGTTGTATTATCAGTTTGAAACCTTATTTTGCATAGAAGGCCCTAGCAGATAAATGCATATTCCTCCTATTCTTCATTAAGTCATCTAGGGCTTGTTGCTTACCTTTTCAACTCATACCAAACAGGTGATAAATGTGTGAACTTAGATTTGAAACGCTTTGCCAATTCATAACCCTTGGAATTCCTGCAACATTTAACACATAAAGATATATTACGTGAAGATGCTTTTAATGGGGGAACAATTGTTCATTGAGGAAAATATCTGACTACAACATATACAATTAAAATTGGATTTGATTTTAATTACCAATGTATGGCATTTTTTCGAGTGCATCACCTAAGCAAGCAATGTTAGAGGATACATGCCTTTTACAAAAACAAGGTTCTTGAAATGAATAATACGCGCATGCTATAAAATAGTTTCCTTCTTCCTAATGATCACCTTCCAAAACAAAACTCTAGTATATTATTAGTCATTTTCAGTAGGACTTGAATGTTGGAAACTAGATTCAAAGTCAAGTTAAAAACAAATAATTCAACATAAAGTTATCTTTCAGGTGTCAGTTCTATTTCAAAATCACAAAGCATTTTTTACAAACTCAACGAGATGCTAAAAAAACATACCATGGAGTAATGTAGCCAAGAACAGGATAACCATAGTGCCGTCGAGAAGTATTTTCTGATACTTTGGAATTCTCCTAATTTCTTGCAAAATCACGAAGTTAGTTACTATAAAAGCTGAACTCTCTCTTACACCCTGTTTGACAGCCGAAAATTTAGAAAAGAAAATACTACACCAAACATGGCTGCTAATTTAAATGAAAGAGAAATCTCCTAATCACCAAAATAATCTCGTTGTCCTTAAAAAGTTTCCCGGCGAATAGACAGGAGAGTCAGTTTTCGGCGGGACTTACAGTCAGCACATCTTGATAACTTAAATCGGCATTCACAATGTCTTGTTGATATGCATCCGAATCTCCGCTGTGCGTAGGAGAGTAATTGAACTGGTACACGATCACGGAAATGATGGAAGATGCGATGAAGAAGAGGACCAAGAAGGAAACGAGTTTGCGACTCGAAGCCGATTCACCATGGTTACCGCGTCGGGTAGACGAGTCAGCTCGGTTATCGCTGTTAGCAGAACCCGGCGCGGATCGGCGTTCTCGTTTCTTGGCCATGTCGGAACTCGGAGTCACCGGCCCGGTCTCTTTGCACGTTATAGGAGCGATGAATTCCCGAGCTAAAACGGCGTCGTCGACTTCATCAATATTGGTGAAGAGCTAATATTGGTAAATTAAATTAATTATTAATTAAGAATATCTCAACAACAAAACGGCGCCGTCCGGTGCCACCCAATCCCGTGCCCAGATTTTTTACGGTCTCGTACACTGTCTGAAATTGTCTTCAATCTTCAACTCTCTCCAGGAGAGCGCATCTACGTGAAGGGTTTATGAGTTTTGGTGGCAGATAAACCCTCAGCTAGTAGTATTCGGCCCCAGTTGCAGCCTCAAAATATCACTCGACCAAAGCCCGGGTGAGTCTATGTTATCTATCTCCCTTCAAAATTCTCTCTTTCTGGAAACTTTTTTCTTGAGTGGTTTCGATTTTATCCAGTATCTCCTTTTGGATTCCGAAGATAGTTAGATGGATACACATATGTTGCTTTCTTCGCCTAAAGTCTTTTCGTATAGTTCTTTACCATTCTTTGTATCAAATAAATTTCCTTTTCTTGAAAAACCAATGCCTTTTGCGAAACCCCAATGCTCCGCTTTAACGGTTTCAGTAGAAAGGTCGCAATTTCTGGGGACGAGTTTGGTCTTGTCTCGGGATAATGTTAACTTGCTTAATATGAGAAAAGTTCATCCCCTGCCTGGCCCAATAAGAGCGGCAGTGAAGAGAAGGAAAGAAATACCCTTTGACAATGTGATACAAAGGGACAAAAAGCTGAAATTGGTTCTAAAGATAAGGAAGATTCTGGTTAGTCAACCTGATAGAATTATGTCCCTTCGGCAGCTGGGTAAATTTAGAAGAGAATTGGGTCTCCAAAAGAAGAGGCGGTTTATTGCACTGTTGAAGAAATTCCCAGCAGTTTTTCAGATTGTGGAGGAGGGAGTTTACTCTCTGAAATTTAAGTTAACACCTGAAGCCGAACGGCTTTATTTTGAGGAGTTGAAGATTAGAAATGAAATGGAGGATTTGTTAGTTGTGAAGTTGAGGAAATTGTTAATGATGTCACTGGAAAAACGGATATTGCTGGAGAAGATTGCTCATCTGAGGACTGATTTGGGACTCCCACTAGAATTTCGCGAAACAATTTGTCATCGGTATCCACAATACTTCAGAGTTGTTGCAACTGAGCGAGGTCCTGCTCTGGAATTAACCCATTGGGATCCAGAGCTTGCTGTTTCGGCTGCTGAGCTATCGGCAGAAGAAAATCGAATGAAAGAACTAGAAGAACAAAATTTAATTATAGACAGGCCCCCCAGATTCAATAGAGTAAAGCTACCTAAGGGTCTTCAACTGTCAAAGGGTGAGATTAGGAAGTTAATGCAGTTCAGAGACATACCTTACATATCACCATACTCAGATTTCTCGGGGCTTAGGCCTGGGACTCGGGATAAAGAGAAGCATGCTTGTGGAGTTGTTCATGAGATTTTGAGCCTCACTCTTGAGAAAAGAACCCTTGTTGATCACCTTACTCATTTTCGAGAGGAGTTCAGATTCTCCCAGCAGCTAAGAGGGATGTTGATCAGGCATCCTGATATGTTTTATATCTCTTTGAAAGGTGACAGGGATTCTGTGTTTCTGAGGGAAGCTTATCGTGATTCACAGTTGATAGAGAAGGACCGATTTTTGCTTATAAAGGAAAAGCTTCGATCTTTGGTTTCTGTTCCTCGATATCCAAAGAGGGGCGCTCCCAAAACAGACAAAGATGGAATGGAAGAGACTGATGGTGGAGAAGATGAAAGCGGTGAAGGGGGGAATGAGTGGTCAGATGCTGAAAACTTTATGAGTGATGATGGATTTGAAGACGACGACGACGACGAAGATGACTGGAGCGATGAAGATGATGACACGCCCCCAGATTTTGATGAGGATGCTGAAATCTTGGAGATTGGACGGAAAAAACCAATTAAACAAGAAGAAAAATCAACACGTAAAGATGAAGAGATGCTTGTTCCCGCATTCCCTGATGGTCCTCCTAGAGAACGCTGGTAAAAACTTGAAGAAGCGCTTTCATGCTTCATTTTTGTGACTCAAGAAGGCATTGACTTCTTAATTTGCTTTTGAACCTACTGAGAAACAATATACGCATTTGGCCTAGAGTTTGATCTCACTACCTTGGAAGAATATCCATCATCTTACCAATAGAGCAAGATCCAGTCATTGCTCATACACAGTTCCTTAATGTGTTCTGTAATCATGAAAAACAGCTGATATTACGTTGAGATCAGAAAAGAATGCTGATTGAGCTCTTCGAGTTACTTGATTAACTTGACTAATATCTGCAACTAGCTTTCCTGTATAATAGATTGATGAGGTAAAGATTGCTATCTTTACGTGTGAAAAATATTTAAACCAAACCAATCACGATCAAGCACATATGAACATATCAAAATGAATGTTACAGAAAGGTATGCAATTATGTGTTCATTTAGATTATTTCACTTTACATACATCATGTCAGCCTTCATTCATAATTCATAAGTACCAACTTAGTTTTCTCCCCTATCATTTGGAACCATTATGAGAGTTCAAAAGATGAGAACCAATGCAACGGCTTTGTTTTATCGGTTGACTTTGGTGGTGACTGTGTCATACTTTGTGGAGGGAGTGAGTGATGTACACACGTGAGGTCTTCAATCAGTTTTACTAACAAAACCAAACAGTTGTGATGATAAAAAGAGAAAATGGAAAACATGTCTGCACATAAGACCAAGTTTGAGGTGGAAATCCATGTTGCCAAATCTGTTTGTTTCATGTTGACGCGGCACTCCTCCTTCATTATTGGACTTTCGAGAACTTCAAGAGAAAAAGAGAAGGCTCATGAGATGCGGCACATCGCGCGCACTCTAAAAAATTGGTCTGTGTTCATTTCAGCGTAAGGATTTGTTAAAACTTGGAAGGAAATGCACGCAATCGAACTCTGGCCGATAAGATGTTATCCCAATAATATCAACCGATCTCTAGTATAACATCTGGAATAAGTACATTCCTGTGCATCGAAATGGGACTAATAAAATAAAACCAAAATCTAACTACATTATGTTAACATCTATATATACTACTTCCAACTCCAATAATGCATCAATGATTGCACATCTTATAGCATTGGTACATATTATACCGATCTTTAATACAAAAGTCAGTTAATTTTTTTAAAAAAATTAAATAAATCACTTAATTACAATATGTATTCTGAAATATTTATATATATAATTGGATTATATATTAGTTTCTAAATCAGACAAATTGATTTAAAAAAATGAGGAGGCAATGCCTCAATGGCCTTATAATTTAATGGCACAAAAACTCCTCTTAAAATGGATAAATGGGAACACGTGACTTCGATCTACTTATTTTAAATAGGTGGGCAGGTGACAAGTGAAGGGGGTGTGTATAGTCAAAGTGCTTGTTGTTCATGTCCCCTCAAAGGCTTCCTGTGTCTCCGACGGGAAGATGAGAAAAGTCCTCTCCGGTGATATAATAGTAAGCTCGAAGCCTTTGGGTGGCCATTAACAAGTTGTGCTTTGCTTCTTCTCTTCAAGGCCTTCATGAATTTAGAGAACAGATGTTACGTAGTTTCCATCTTCGTTGCAGACTAATCTTTAAAGTCTGCGCTTTGGTGTGTTAACTTTCAGGTGAGTTCCATTGGAAATCAGAGACAGAGTTCGGCGTGAGACGAAGTTGAGTGATCACAGATGGTGTAGCTCACACACCCTCTGTTATGGGTTTCAAAACATCTAGTGTTTAATTACCTTGCACTAGCTTCTTCATCTTGTATTACTTTCTTTTAACAGTTAAGTTGATTTTTGTTAAGAAAATTAAATATATTACTTAAAAGTATTTATATTTATTACTTTTCTACAATAATTTGCCTAACACATAATAATATAATTATATACATAAATAAATACATTTGTAAGTACCGCATTTAGTTTTTTCAATATTCTAAATAAAAGTCAGCTTGCTATTATCCTAGGCACCGGCGGTGTACTATATAATAATCTCCAAATGGCTGTAGAATCCTCTTATCCCTCAGTTTGTCCCACGCTTTATGTTCTGCCTTTTATATTTTCTTTAAAATTCGTTTCTGTATGGGCTCTTGTCCCAAATCAACTTCATGAATTAATTTCAAGACATAAGGCTTTTCTACTATAGTAGGCTGTTCAAAAGGATCCTAATTCTTCCATCAAATATTCTGCTTTTTTCCGACTACTCGGATATTGACTTCTTGACATGACATGATAGAATATAGTTGGTGGTTTTATTAATTATAAATCATCTATTAATGAATATCATCTATAATAGAGTACGATAACATCATATGATTCATGTAACTCAATTTTATCTAATAGAATAAGGTTTTACTGTTATTGTATTACTATTTATAAACTTTTGTGGGATAAAATAAAAATGGATAAAGAAATGGACCGGATGAATTCCGGTTCGGCGTCGTTTTTTTGGTTTCGCTCCCGCTTTCCTTTGCCGGTCCAATAGGATAAACCTTATCCACAAAATCCAATTTCTTGCTTCGAACAGCCATCTCACTTCCCAGAATCTTGTAGTAATAATAATGACAATAATAAAAAGGAGCGAATCAATAGTCAAGAAAGACTCAATTTTGACCTCTTTCATTTGACTCACTCCTCCCATTTTTACTACTGTTCAATGGCACTTCTCTTTTCTTCTCAGGGCCAAAGCTCTATGGATAAACTAGCTCACATTCATCTTCTTAATCCTTGTTCTGTTCCTCATCGACGAACCAAATTGCCACCTCGAAGCCATTCACCAGCTTCAATTTCTCAGGGAATGATCGATACCTCAAGTTTTGCTTCTACTCAATTTTCATCTCCTAATTTTTCTTCGAGCTTCCGCCTTTTGGATGATAACTTTGGTCAGATTAGGACTTTGGAATCTGTCAGAGTGCTGCATGCCCAGCTACTTAAAATGCCATACGAGGGCAACTTGCATACCCTGCATAAAAGCTTGATCAGGTACTACTTAGAATTTGGGGATTTTATGTCTGCAACAAAAGTGTTCTTTGTAGGTTTTACGAGGAATTATCTTCTCCGGAATTCTTTTCTGGAGGAGTACGAAAGTTTTGGGGGTGATCTCCAAGAGATTCTGGAGGCCTTCAAGGAATTGCATAATATAGGGGTGGAGCTAAACAGTAGAGCACTTACTGTAGTTCTGAAAATTTGCTCCACTTTGTTGGATTTGTGGCTGGGGTTGGAAATTCATGCTTGTATGATCAAGAGAGGCCTTGACTTTGACGTGCACTTGAATTGTGCATTGATCAATTTCTATGGGATGTGCTGGGGTGTAGATAAAGCGAACCAAGTGTTTGATGAAACGCCTCACCATGAAGATTTCTTGTGGAATACAATAATTATAGTGAACTTGAGAAGTGAGAGGTGGGGAGAAGCTTTAGCATTGTTCCATAGGATGCAGCTATCTTTTGCCAAGCCCACTTGTGGAACCCTGGTGAAGTTACTTCAAGCGTGTGGGAAACTAAGAGCTCTCAACGAAGGGAAACAGATTCATGGGTATGTTTTAAGATTTGGTGTAGAATCAAATGTGTCTATTTGCAACTCCTTAATTAGCATGTACTCTAGAAACAATGAACTGAAGCTAGCTAGAACAGTTTTCCATTCTATGGAAGATCATAACTTGTCTTCATGGAACTCAATAATTTCAAGCCATGCCGTCGCTGGCAGTTTGAATGATGTGTGGGATATCTTCCAAAGAATGGAGTCATTGAGTGTCAAACCAGACATTATAACTTGGAATTCTCTTTTGTCTGCCCATCTACTTCAGGGCTCATACAACACAGTCCTCACCATTTTCCGGAGACTGCAAAGTGGAGGCTTCAAGCCGGATTCATGCTCGGTCACCAGTGCCATACAAGCAATCATTGAATTGGGATTCTTCGCTTTAGGGAAAGAAATCCATGGTTATGTTATAAGAAATAAGCTAGACTATGATGTCTATGTGTGTACTTCATTGGTGGATATGTATGTCAAGAACGATTCCTTAGAAAAAGCTCAAGCAGTATTTGATAATACAGAGAACAAAAACATTTGTGCTTGGAATTCTTTGATATCTGGCTATTCCTTCAAGGGCCAGTTTAATAATGCTGAAACACTATTAACTCAAATGGAGAAGGAAGGTATAGAACCTGATTTGGTGACATGGAATAGTTTGGTGTCAGGGTATTCAATATGTGGCTATAGTGAGGAAGCTTTTGCCGTAATTCGTCAGATCAAGAGTTCAGGATTGACTCCTAATGTGATTTCCTGGACTGCTATCATATCGGGATGTTCACAGAATGAGAATTACAGGGATGCCCTGAAATATTTTGGCCAAATGCAAGCAGAAAATGTAAAACCCAACCCTACTACCATTTGCAGTTTATTATCTGCATGTGCAGGCCTATCCTTGTTAAAGAAAGGAGAGGAGATACACTGCTTAAGCATGAGACTCGGTTTTGTGGATGACGTTTATATAGCCACAGCGCTCATTGACATGTACAGCAAGGCAGGTAGACTGAAAGTGGCCATTGATATATTCAGAAGAATTCAAAACAAAACACTTCCTTGTTGGAATTGCATGATGATGGGATATGCCATTTATGGCCATGGGGAAGAGGTGATGACTCTTTTCAATGAACTGCGCAGAACGGGTATACAGCCTGATTCTATAACCTTCACTGCTCTTCTCTCTGGCTGCAAGAATTCAGGTTTAGTTGATGAAGGATGGAAGTCTTTTGACAGTATGAAGACAGATTACAACTTGAACCCAACTATTGAGCACTACTGTTGCATGGTAGACCTTCTTGGAAAAGCTGGCTATATTGATGAAGCCTGGGATTTTGTAAAAACCATGCCCACGAAACCAGATGCTAGTATCTGGGGTGCTCTTCTTGCATCCTGCAGAATTCACAAAAACATAAGACTAGCAGAGGTTGCTGCAAAGAATCTCTTTGAGTTGGAACCGGACAATTCTTCAAATTATGTGTTGATGATGAACTTATATTCTGCTTTAAACCAATGGGAGGATGTGCAGCGTCTTAAAGAATCAATGATTGCCCGCGGGTTGAAGACCCCACATGTATGGAGCTGGACACAAGTAAACCAGACAATTCATCTGTTCTCCACAGAGGGGAAACCACATCCAGAAGAAGGGGACATATATTTTGAGCTATATCATTTGATATCGGAAATCCGAAAGCTGGGTTATATACCTGATATTAAATGTGTGTATCAGAACATTGATGACAATGAGAAGGAGAAGGTTCTGCTCAGTCACACTGAGAAGTTGGCTATCACATATGCACTGATGAAGTCAAAAAGTGGGAAACCTATAAGGGTTGTTAAGAATACAAGGATTTGCCAAGATTGTCATGCGGCAGCAAAGTACATCTCTTTGGCTAAAAATCAAAGTGTTTTCCTCAGGGATGGTGGTCGCTTTCACCATTTTGCTAATGGAAAGTGCTCCTGCAATGATAGATGGTAGTAGGAAATGTAGGTAAGAGAACTCAGCAGTTTATTGCCATTTTTTCTTATGCTCAAAACAAGTCAACGAAAAGGGATTCCAAATTCCAATACATAATAGGAAGGGCTTGCTGGATTCTGTAAATGTGACTATATTACTTTTATTACTTGGATAGAAAAGAAATGATAGTCCAAGGAGGAATGGTGCTTTCCTGAAGCAAATTGATATATCTCGATATGATTTGGGCACTTTTTACTGCTAAAGAGGGTGGATCTCTTCAAGTTTCTTTTCATTCTATTTTTTTTTTTTAAATTTGGTCCGAAGATTTCTTCAAGGTTGTGGGTTCCTTGTCCCAAGGAGTCAGGGCAAAAGGGGAAATCTCACTTACGGAGACAAGACGCTGCAGAATTGGTCAATGAAAATTCCTTCCATATGCTACATGCTCCCTCCAATTCTATATATAAACCCCTAATTATATTTAGGATTTAGGGTTAGGGATGAAGGGAGTATTTGTTTATTTACTGTAAACAAATATTTTAAAATAATTTATTTAGTTTATTTAATCTTTCTAAATTAGTCAATTGAATCTTATATAAAGGTAATAGTGGTAATACCAACAATCCAGCAGTGAAGATGAAGAGCAATGGCAAACCATGTAGCATTTCATTCAAGTATGAATTGATGGTGAACAAGAATAGATGAACAACATTCTTTTCCTTTCTTAACAGCTATGTAGGGAATACCAAACAGAAAAGGAAACAAGATCATTTCCACGGTTTCACCCAAGAAGGAAAAAGAAAAAAGTGCTCCATGGCCGAAAATTTACAGATTGTGCTTGTGCGCGAGAATAATAATTGGAATCTCATAAACCATAAAAATAACCATAACACTAAATACACATTTAAATTCGTGTGCCATCTTTTCTTTTCTTTTTAATTAAACAATAAAATGCATCAACTGTAGAATTATAAAATATCTCAATTTTTTGATCAATTACAAAGATAGGATCAGAGATGTCTTCAGGAACATTAAATCAAATTGAAACTACATAGAAAATAAAGGTTTCAGAAGCTTAGCGCACCCCCCCCCCTCCATACAGTTTAATTATTTCTCATACACAAAAGGCATCGGTTCAGTGCGGAGAATCAAATTTTGTCCCACAAACTTGTTAATCGGTTATCTGTTAATAATCTACAACGAAGTAAGCATCCACTAATTGCAATAAATCACGCCTCTTAATTAAAATAAGGGTTAGGATGCATATTTAACAATAATATGTTACTAAAAGAGTGGATTAGACAAAAATATTTTTAGGGTATCTTAAATATATATTACGAATTGTAGTGGTTGGAGAATGATTAAGGTGCATATTTGACAACAAAGTATTACTGAAGAGGCAAATTAGATAAAAATGTTTTAGGAGGGGTCTTCTGTAGTGTTGATTTTGGTTTCAGAATTTGGGCTTTTCCTTGGTAGGGATTTCTTAATCTCAATAAAGCTATATTAATCCAAATATATTGGACAATATGTTATTCACTACCATTCGGTGCTACACTCTTGTACTGTCCATTGCTCACAAACTAACATTTCAACTACACCATGTTGTAATTAAAAGTTATAGTAACTCAAAAACAATAATCAATGGATAAAAATATATATACATGCAATAAACTAAGTATAAATTAAAACTAGATATATGAAATAAAGACAATACGACCACACATTTTTTTTTCTTTAAAAAAGTAAGCATAAAAACATTTATATATAATAAAAGAATAGGGAATGATTCTTAAAATTTAGTAAAACAGAGAGAATGAGAGATTATTCACAAATTGTTGATCGATGTGGTAAGCGGCGTCATGTGTGGAAAGGGGGAATACAAATTCAAATATCGAGAAGTGTACTTATTAAGAGTGACGAAAATTTTTACATTTTAAATATTGTGGATACACTTGGATTCATATATAGCTCAACTAAGATTAAGAAATCGCTATTAAGGAAAAGACCAAATTTTAATATCATAATCAATATTACAGAAAACAATTTCCAAAACATTTTTATCTAATTTACGTTTTTGGCAACACTTCGTTGTCAAATACACACCTTAAACATTTCTCCAACCACCACGTCAACAATGCTCAAATCCACATCTAATGCCACATATACATAGACTAACGTTTTCGTAAATTTAACGAGATTGTCATTTTTTATACCTCTGCAATTCGTAATGTGTATTTAAAATACTCTCAAAACATTTTTATTCAATTCGCTCTTTCAACAGCACATCATTATTAAATATGCACTTTAACCCTTAAAATAAAATAACCATCCTACCTCCCACTATTATGAGTAAGCTTCCACTAATTGCAATTAATCGTATATCAGGGCCCTCCTTTCAAGGGAAAAGTGAGGTGGGAAAAACAAGAGTGTAACCACCGCACAAGAACCAGCATATCTTTGCACTTCCTCGAAGCAAAATGAAGTGCATCACACCACCAAGGAGTCAGAAGTAGAGCCAATTTGACATAAGTGCCCTGAACATGAACTCAAAAACGGGGAAGGAAAAAGAGAATAAATCAACTTACTGACAAAAAAAAATACTAAAACAACTTATACAAGAGAAGAGATAAGAGATAAAGGCAGCAGCTACTAAGAGGGGTCTCCTACAGGTACAGAGATCTTGCTAATGAACATGAAACGGCAAAGGTTGCAGTTCATTTTTTTTTTTCTTTTTTTCTCCCAACATAAATATTTACAAATAGCTAGCTCTAGTAACACACCACCATGCAGATAGTCCAGGAAGAATAGCAGAGAACAAGGAACTTTCCCCGATCCCATCCTCCTCCGATGTTCATGAAGCTGAGAATCTCATCTCGCAAAAACTGAAGAGAGACTTGGCTGTTCTTAAGGAGATGACACAAAGCTACAGATGCAGAAGGGATGGTAGGGGAAAGGCTTCCTTGATATTGAAATACAAATTGGCAGCAACCCACACCCAAAACTTCGAGAACGTGGAAGGAACAATCCAACCAATCTCTACACCTGATCTGTAGGACAGACCGTTATGGTTGCATAACCCGATCGACCTTGTTATCCCATAGACCTACTTAATGGCTAATGGGATCAGTCCGGCCCAGCACAGCCATCCTCTCTGAGACATCAGCTAAGGAGCTCAGATTGCATCTGATCAATGCCTCCACAAAGTAACAGGTTTCATCCCTGGTGTTCCCATCAGGTATGTCCACCACAAATGATTCAATCACCATTGTTCCGGGTCTTCCATCAATGATCTCTGGATGAACTGTGATTATAGAGGAATAGTTCTGCAGAATACAAATAATATCGTTTAATTGCAATCTACAGATTTAGAAGAATGGAAGAACTAATAAATACATCTGCACAACAGTACAGGAAAATAATGAACAATCTCATAAATTAACCTGTACCAAGCACATTTTCAAAAATTTAGAGAAACACCAGCAATGCATCCAATATTAAGAATCTTCTGTAGCGGGGTAACCTTGAGTACTTGCAAGTTGCAAGTATGTCACTAACCAAAATACCAGATTGAGTAAATACAAGAAAACAAACCGTCTGCTCTCTATTCCACATTCATTTCACTCAATGTCTCATCTCTATGATTGCATAAACAGGTCAATGATGCAATTGTAAGAAGTAAAGAGAAACATCCCAGACACTATACCCAATTGAATATCGTATCAGGGCGAGGTAGCTTGTGGCATTTCCAACAGTAACACTGAGCAGTCAGAGAAGAGATGCATCTAAACCACAGTAGAAATGTCATATACTATACAGAGCACAAAAAATAACACACAGACATAGCATGCACTAATGTAGGGTCATTACGGTGATGGATCTAACTTCCAAGCATTTCAGTTTTTCAATGCCCTTTCCTTACTCCCCCGGTCCAAGTATTTTTGTAAAATAAGAATCAATTAGAAGAGTAAAATGGGGGGGGGGGGGAAGGTAGATCAATCATACCCGCAGTCTGTGGTCGCCACCAACAATCTTGATGCTAAGAATGTGTTCCTCGTCGTCGAGTTGTTCCAATCTCTCAGTACTGGTTGTAGCAGGAAGTCCCGATTTTACATTCACCTCTCTAACGCTCCCAATTCCTAGGTCTCCCTGCATGATACATCTGCTTACAAAAGGTTTGTACTTCTGAGGCTGATCAAACCTTCTAACAAGAGACCATACCTGGCATGAGAAAAAAACTTCGAGTCAGATCAATTAGTTTCCTCCTTCGGCCACAAATTTCACACGTTAAAGGAACGTACAATGAAATACATATACGTTATAATATTGACACTAAACCTAGAGTTCAACTGATCGTCGAGAAAGGATATAAAATAGCATATCTTAAGATATTAATGCCTTGCATTTGCATGGTTTTTCTGGAAACAGGTCGGCAAAAAAAAAACTTAAAAGCGCTACACAAGTGTGAGAATGCTCTTAACGCCAACTTCTTCGTCGTTTTTCTCATTCCAATTCAATTAAGCGAAATCTGACAGGGGAAAAAGTGGAAAGGGTCATGACATATGAATGAAGGACATTTGTAGCCATAACTGATCCCATAACGACACAGATGAAACTCACAGAAGTCAAAAACTATCCTATGCCTCACGAGTTTCGATTAACAGAATCACCAATGGAGAAAGAGACAAAACCAGAGGGGAAAGCCATAAAGGGAAACGTCAAGGCCAAAGAGCGGAACTTGCTCAGATCTTGAAAAGGCAAAAAGTCAAAGCCTTGAAAAACGAAACAAATTAAGACCCACCAATCGAAACAAAGCTCAGAACCAAAATCAACCATGAATAACCAAATCCGATCCCAATATATAGATTAATAGATACAACACAAGCAACTTACAAGGTGAACAGGAGCTCGTATGTGCTTGACTAAGGCGGAAGTACACTGATTCTCCCTGGGTTCATGCTTGTGATGTCTCCGTATGTGCTGGGTCTCTATAGCACCGTACGATTCGTCTCCGTTCATCCTTCACTCCACCTTCCTTGTTTGCTGTGTACGAGATGAGGCAGAGGGTTCGAGAGAGGGATAAGGTTTGGTTTAGCAGAGCTGTGTTTGGCGCAAGAGGAAGCTAAGAGGCTAAAAGGCCATCAAAAGTCCATGAACCCACCGACACTGTTTAGTTTATTTTATCCTTTAAATGCTCCTAACGGCCCATTGGCTGCTTTCCATAGGGCAGGTATGGGCCTATCAAATAAATATTATTATATTATAGGACCCCAAATGTTTAAGCATTTGGATCTAATGGTCCCCAAGTTCATGATTATTACACTAAACCCCCCATGTGCATTGCACCAATATGGAGCTTATATTAAGTCGAGTTCAACGCAAGCTTCCAGTTCAATTAATGTTTATAAATTACTTTTCGCTGGACAAGCTAGCTTTCATTAAAATAAAATATGAGTGAAGCTGCATTCAACATGAACATTCTGAGTTATTTTTTCAGTTGCATTCATGAATTTGAAGTATTTTTAGTGTGTGTCTATTTAACATTTTGAAATATTTTATATTGCAATTTTGCCGTTAACAATTTAGAGTGATGAGTTACTATAAAATATTTTAAAGTATTGGATGTAAAAAAAAAACTTTAATATGATCAGGTATATCATAAAAATATTTGAGAATAATCAATATATTTAAAAAAAATATTTTAGTATGTTGTATACACATTTACCCAAAAAATATTAAAATACAAATTTTCATAAAATAAGAAGATAAATGAGAAAGAGAAACAGGAAAGCACTAAAGATCAAAATACCACCTCAGCCAATGCCTACACGTTTCTCTTTAGACTGGACCCTGTCATCAACATCCTAGATTCAATTAAAATGATAGTTAATCTTATGGATTATGAAGCAACTTCTTATTAGCCAAATTAACTTTTATCATTGAGTTAAGGTGTGTTTGAATTAGCGGTAATAACTACGTTTTCAATGTAATTTACAATCTAAGAGGTAAATATATGAAATAAATTTTGTTTTGATTTACGAAAAAGTATTTTTATAATGCTATGGTAAATTGGGACTAAATGGTCAAAAGCATTTTATATTAAGTAATATGTGGTAATTAAATTAATGTACTACTATTAAGCATCATTTTCCAAAAACTTCTACGTTGGGACCTTATCCGTTATTTTCTTTTTTATTGAATTTTGTTTGTCAATTGAAAAAAAAAAAAGGGAGTAAAGTACAAGTTAGTACAATTGCGTGGTTACGGTTATAAGGAGTGCTACAAATTTTGCAGTGATAATCAGATAAGAATAACTTTCTATAACTAAAATGGTAAGCGTCGCTGGATCACTCAGAGACGTTGCTTTTATGGATCAAATTTCAAAGACATTTTTGTACGTTTTCTTTCCAAAACTAGCATTCAAAAAAGTCTGACCACCCAAACTTCTTGAGGAAATATACTTATTAGACCAACGTGGCTATCATTGGATTTTTATACACTTTCATAACTCAAAATTTCCCAATCTATTTATTCTAGTTACAAGACTTGAATATATAACCTAAATAATTCATTTTAAAAATTAGTTAAATCAGGTATTTCTTAAAAAAATGTATGTTGATTTTTCTAAAGGTCACTTTCAATCATTCATATTGAATAATATTTCTTTGACAAAAGAACTCCCCCTAATGTGTACAATTAATAAGATGAATTTAAGAAAAAAAATATAAATTTTAAAGATAAAAGGGTTTGTGATCTTACATTTAGAGTTAGGCATAAAGTAAATCTGTTTGTCAGCTCTTACATTTATCAGGGAATGGAATATGGTATAATATAATAAAAGTTTCGGCATTTAAAATATGAAATGATCTACATCAATAATCAATAATTTAGGAACATTATTCATAAATTACAAACAGTATGGATTATAAAATGGATAGCAAATCATATTGCTCCTCTTTTCTTTTTTTTTGCCAATAGATCATATTGGTCGTTATCATATACAGATGGTGTCATTCATTCCTCAAATTTTTTCATGTAAATTTAAATATATGATTCATAATAATTATATTTGTTAAAAATTATTCTTGGTAACAGTTTTTCCCAAACTTCAGGTCATACGTAGACATAAAGCATAAATATTATCCCACCTATTATTCAACTTTCATACACAAGACATGACAACAGATGTAAAATAAATAAATATATATAAATCTTTAAGTTTTTAAATTTTATTTATCATGAAAATAATTTGATTTGATTTGACTCAACTGCATAGTTTGAGTGGATCTCGAAGAAAGCCAGCTGAAAAGGGAATCGGATGCCCATAGTCTATAAAGAGTGAACTCCAACTTACCATCACAGAGAATCTAACATGCAAGAAACCAGTAAGCAAGCATAAAATATTATTAATTTATAAGGAATCCGCCGACCAAACCCACGTAAAATATTTATTAATTATATTGTCTTTTTATTCAATCAATACATAAGTTAAACCCAGGTCACTTTTGTTTTCTTCTCCTGTGTGACCCGCTAGTTGTACGCAATTTCTTTTTTTTTTCAAATTATTTTATACTTGCCCTTCCACACGTATACAGGCTTAGGTCTAGTTTACATTTGATATGCAAAATTAAATGATGTAAAAAGGGTGAACAGAATTAAAAAAAAAAGTGATTTTACTGTTAATTTTGGGTTAATGTATATTTGAATCCCTTAAATTTGTCTTTTTAGTTCTTCAAATTCCAAATCATAATTTTTTGTCATTCAATCAGCAGCTTAAAATATCAATCTCTTTAATAAATATTTGAACTATTTCACCGATAAAAGGATCAAAACCTATTGTGTAAAATTTAAATGATCAGAACAAAAAATAAGAATAAATTTTAACGAGTAGGTTGTATTAATTCTTAATTTTTTTTAAACAATTGAATAGTAATAGTGCCTGTGATGATCTGTCTTGTATGAAAAAAAGAATCACTTTTTTATTATGCCAACCAAACGGAGAATAATTATTAATTTTAGTGATTCGATTGGGGGACAAGAAATACACAAGTGGACATTAATTTATAAACAAAAACAATCTGGATGGTTCTATTAGTGCAAGGAAATGCACATGCCAACCCCTTTTTCTTAAAATACTAATTTATTAATTGCACCTCTTGTTTTGTTTAAAAAACATCATATTAAGATTTGGGGTCATCAACTCTAGATCCTACCAGCATTTAAAATATAATATGTAAAACTTTCCATCTTAAAATCTAGTTCCACATCCAGAACTAATCTCTGGCAGTA
>QFDD01114852.1:0-18933 GCA_006871305.1 Vachellia collinsii
TTTCATTAAAACTTGAAGTTTGAGAAGAGTTTTCGTTTCTCTCTCTTCAAAACTCGAGTTCTGAGATACATAACTCGAGTTCTAGCAAAACTTCCACTGAAACCTCGAGTTTTGGAAGGAAGTTTGATTTTCCAAAGTCATTTGAGAGCCCGAAACTCGAGTTCTATAAAACGAAACTCGAGTTCTGCCAAAACTTCCAACATAACTTGAGTTTCCACTGCAAGTTCTGATTTTCAAAAGACTTCCAAAGAACGAAACTCGAGTTTTAAAACATGGAACTCGAGTTTTGAGACAACTTTCATTCAGACTCGAGTTCCTTTAAAAGTTTTGCATTTCTAAAACCTTTTTCAACACTCGAAACTCGAGTTTTGATATAACTCGAATCAAAACTTGAGTTCTCTTGAAAGTTTGAGATTTTGAACACACTTTTAAACATTGTAACTCGAGTTCTAAACCATGAAACTCTAGTTTTCTCAAACATTTCATTAAAACTCGAAGATTTTCAAAAACTTTTTGAAAACTAATAATCAAAACACAATTTCAAAAACATATTTGTCATCATCAAAACATTATCTCAACAAAGGTTTTCCAAGTTGGTGTGTATTTGGGTAAGTAAGGGGAAAACATTTAGTGTGCTTTTATCAGTACATACATGAACTTTAGTGTGCATTATGAGCACCCCATAAGTGTTACTGTACCATATGCAAAAAAAATGGCATAATGCTAGGATTGGAGCTCACCACGGCTTGGCCACAACTCTAGTTTGGGAAAAATGGTTCCTTCCTTATCGATCATGTTTTTAATATCAGTTAGTCATCACAAGCCATGAAGGTTTTGGCTTCATTTGATACGTCCTTCTCAAGTTTGTCAGGGTCAGAGAGGTGCCTGTGAGTAGCAATGGCTTAGTTAAATCAAATGGATGTGGTTTTCGTAAAAAAAAAAATCAAATGGATATGGTCTGATGTGTCATAACCTTTTTTTAATATTTTTTTCTTCTCTTCCTCCTCTATAAGAAGATAATGAGCAGTGCAATTGCAACACAAAAAAAACTTTAATCCTGTGCACTTAGTGATGGGAACTATTGGAGGAAAATGAACAAACAAGTTGTGGCCAAAATAGCCCCCTCAAATATGTACACGAACTTGAACATGAACCATTTCTTTATAGGTTTTTATCAGTACGTACATGAATTTAACAACATCAAGGAGAAGAGTATTATTATCAGTAGTCAGTATTAGTCCAAAATCTAAAAAAAATCCCATAAAACTTATAGCAGGTGACATCAAATTCACATCCTAGAAAATAGAATTTTTGTATTACTCCATCCATCTCTTTACACTCTCATAGTCTCGCTTAAAATCATGCCTGGTTTCACAATTCAGAGTATAAGTACAGGCTCCAATAAGGTGCCCCTCCTGAGACGCACCTTTCCTTTGGCCCCAAGCCATAAGCCATTTATATATAAATAGCATCATAATCATTTTAATAGCGCACATCAATATTCATTCGGAAACAAAAAACTCACACTAATATTCTTCTGTTAGAGGAGCAACTTAAAAATGTAAAAACAGAGAATACAAACCTATAGTGAAACCAATTCAAACTGGAACACTATTCTAACCCACTACAGCATGCACACCTATACTGGGAAAAAAAATGAAAGTTATACAACAGGCCAACAATGAGCAGCAAACTCCGTTGGCAGAAAAAAAAAAGGAGCAACAAACTCCAACCTCATATTCCAATAATGAAAACAGAGCACCTAGTAATATATAGGAATCACAAAAAAAAAACTATGCCAACTTATATTCAGATGATGAAGATGAATGTCTAGGATTTGTACTGCCACAATTTCAAACCAAATTTGATGCTAATGAAAATAAAACAGAGCAATAATGATACTCAGTGTAAGAAGAAGAAGAAGCAAATGATGGAGCAGAAAAACAAACTTCATCTCAGCCAAATAAAACTAGATATATGAAGAAGAAGAGCAAAGAGCACACTTAAAGAGTTAATCAACGACCTTAATGCAGTGCTAGAGAAGTCACCAGAATATCACCAGAACTTGGATGACTCCGACAACCGGTAGCGCTGACTTCCGACAACGACAAGTAGGTCCTCTTTTGACCTAGCTTTTCCCCCTTTTTCCCTTACGCACGTTCCATTCGTTTGGTCTTTTCCTTTTTCCCCCCCAACGTTTGGTCCTTTCCATCTGAAGCTTCGTATTGTTTTTTTTTTAGAAAAAAAATCCAAGTCATTAGTCCATCTAAGCAATTTCTATCCCAATCATTAGGCCACCTCAGATAAAATGACTGTGTTAAAGACACATAATTGACTTTAACGGTGTTAAACATTTATTTAGGTGAAATTATAGGGACTAACGGTTTCAATGAAGTAAACTTCAGGGACCTAAAACAGAACTTTTAAACTACAGAGACCAAAACCAAAATTGAAGCAAACTGTAAGGACCAAAAGTTGGTTTAACCCTTAAAATTTTGTTTTTTATTATATCTTCTAAACCGCACCAAGTTGGTACGGCATAGAAGTGTCTTCTTCTAAACCACACCACCTTGATGTGGTTTAGAATATCTTTCTTCTAAACCGCACACGAGGGGTGCGGTGCACTTCCTAGGTGCGGTTTAGAATAGTTTTCTTCTAAACTACACACATTGGGTACAGTTTAAAAGCTTTAAAATTGGCACCTAAATTATAAAAATGCCACCGGTCATATTTTTTAGACTGTATTATTTATATGCGGTTTAAAAGGGATGGTTTATACAAATATTTTTCTATTAGTGTGTAAATTGAATATAATATATTATATGCAGTGTAATATATAATACAGGGTTTGACTATGAATTCTCAAATTCTGCATGGTAAGCAGTGACACAATATTCATATTACTCTTCACTCTTTGGGTGCAACTTCATACGTTGGCCAATGAAGCATGACCTCATAAGCTTAAATAATCACATCGTTAGTGTTGAATACTCAATAACTAAGGTATAATTTAAAACCCGTACTTTACTCCCTCTATCAATGCAATATATGAGATAACGTTTATTAAAAATATTTTTAGATTTGGATACATTTTGTAATATACATATGTTTATTGAAAATCCCATGTCATATTATATTTGAAGGTCACAGATTTTCCATGAAGTATTCCTCCCCATGAAAATTATTGCATGTTTATGAATTTGATTTTTTAGATTTGGTTCTTTGTATTTTGTCACTGTGGCATCACTTGCTTCTTTTAAGTTCTCTTTCTCAAATCAGAACGTCAGTTCCTGTTTTTTTTTTTACAAGATTTATTAAAATTTATTTAATGATAAATATATGTAGATATATTTTTAGACTTTTGAATCCAAAAAAAATGGTAATATTTATTTTTTAAAATATTTCATTTTTAGACTGCATCCCTTTCCTGTGTGGTCACATGTGCTTTATGTAAGAAGGCTTTTTAGACCGCATGTAGCACATATGATGTTAAAAGCCTCGTTCATACGGTTCTAAAAACCTGGTATTTGTCCAATAAATAAATTTTAGATTTCATATTTATCTATTTAGACCGTTCTTAAGATGCATTCTAAAAAATATTTTTAGACCGCACTAGTGCCTATTTTCAGTCTAAAAGTTTTGAAAATCCAAATCCTTAGGGACCACACACGTACACAAGAGTTGTTGCCTTTTTCTTTTTTTCCTTTTTTTTTTTGCAAGTGATACGGAGGTTGCCCCTTGGTATAGATAAAAATTCACCAAGGAGCTTGCAACCAAGTGACATTTGGACATGTTTGAATTAACGTTAAAAACCACTTTTTCAATATAATTTACGGTTTATGAAATATATAAGAAGATTTTTATTTTGATCTGCGTAAACGTGATTTTCTAATGCTTTGATAAATATGCACATTAGCTTTTTTTTAAAGATGTCACATTTTCTTTTATCTAATTAAATATTAAATAAGTATTTGCAATGTAATTTACACCACACATGAAACCTTATAAGTATTGATGATTTATTGTAATTTTAACTATAGAATTATAGATAGTTGACATAAAAAAAATAAAATAGTTATACTACTTTTGAATGTATTAGGTGTTGTTTATTCTAAAAAATAGAATTTAATGTTACTTTTTTCTTTCTAAAAAAATGTAAAAAACACATATAACATATTATTTTATTTTTTTAAAAAAATGGGGGTTTGGCAGACTGGCCTGCCAACTCGCAGGCCAGCCCACCATAACCCACAGGTTGGGCGAGACATGCTAAAAGGGAGGTTAGGCGGACTACCATTAACAATATCTTAAAAACCTTTTTTATATTAATTTTTTTTTTGCATAGGACCTAAATGCAATTTCCCCATTTTTTTCAACTACTATTTTACTATTTCACATATATAAATCACTAATTTTAAATTCGAGATATCAAGAATAAAATACCTAAATGTTGTATTAACCTCCAAGCATTAATTATTTGTGGCTGTTATATATCCAGCACTACCAAACAAAAATTAGATATGTTGTCATTTGGCAAGTGCACTTAATTAACGCCTCTCTCTCCAACTGTCCCCCTATCTCTAGAGTGTGCTGTCTTGTTTCCATTATCATATTCTCTTTAGATCTTTCTTGAATTTTTTGTGGATATTCTTGTTTGCGTCCCAGAATCATCTGCAATTTGGCTCATGCATGCATGGAAGTTTGAATCGCAGTGGGAGGTGTGGACTCCCCCGATCCAATAGGAATGTAATCATTAATATACATGATACTCACTAATTAAGGGGCATTGTATTTTTTTTTCACATATGCCAAGTGAGAGAATATAAATTAATATCATGTTGATGTTTAGTGTAATCAGTTCATGGGAGTAATCTTGAAAATTACTTCAATTTTATGATAAATTTAATGATTTTAACTATTTCTCTTATCGGTATGCGTGAATTACTCCCTCAATCCTCTTTTGGTAAGATCCGAACTTTCAAGATTAAGTGATAAAGATGTCCTCAAAGTTTTCTCTTCCGAAAGTTTTCGGGGGGAAGATTCCATTGCGGAAGTTGTACAAAATATAGTAATGTCGAATTGTGACGCATGAAAAGGAGAGTGAGGACAAGAGTGGAACGAAATTGTGACTATGCCGAAGCCAGCAAAGCCATATCAAATAATCAATATAGACATATATAATTATATATCATGTTAGTAACTATGTAATGAATGGAAGGTTAAAAAAAACATAAAAAAGCCAGTTGACATTTTACGGTGTTAAAAAAAAATTAAATAAATCGTTTAATTATAATATACACTGAAATATATATATCGTTAAATTATATATTAGTTTTTAAACATGTTTGGATTAGTGTTGGAAGTTATTTTTTCAAAGTGATTTACAGTTTACGAGATAAGTATATAAAAAAGAGTTTTATTTCGATTTCAGTAAATGTGATTTTCTAATGCAAATTAATTATAATATATTATTTGCAGTGTAATTTATACCACACACATGAAACCTTATATTTAGAACCGGATACGTGGAGTAATACATAATACAAGGTTTGACTATGAATTCTCAAATTCTGCACGGTAAGCAGTGACACAATATTCATATTACTCTTCACTCTTTGGGTGCAACTTCATACGTTGGCCAACGAAGCATGACCTCATAAGCTTAAATAATCACATCGTTAGTGTTGAATACTCAATAACTAAGGTATAATTTAAAACCGGTACTTTACTCCCTCTCTCAATGCAATATATGAGATAACGTTTATTAAAAATATTTTTAGATTTGGATACATTTTGTAATATACATATGTTTATTGAAAATCCCATGTCATATTATATTTGAAGGTCACAAATTTTCCATGAAGTATTCCTCCCCATGAAAATTATTGCATGTTTATGAATTTGATTTTTTAGATTTGGTTCTTTGTATTTTGTCACTGTGGCATCACTTGCTTCTTTTAAGTTCTCTTTCTCAAATCAGAACGTCAGTTCCTGTTTTTTTTACAAGATTTATTAAAATTTATTTAATGATAAATATATGTAGGTATATTTTTAGACTTTTGAATCCAAAAAAAATGCTAATATTTATTTTTTAAAATATTTCATTTTTAGACTGCATCCCTTTCATGTGTGGTCAAAAAAGCATGTTTTTTAGAACACACAAATATACATGCAGTCTAAAAGGGAGACTTTTTAGACTGCACAGATCCTTGTACGATTTAAAAATGAGACTTTTTAGATTGTATGAATCCATGTAGTAATGGGAATGCGGGCCAACCCGCAACCTCAGACCGCGGGTTGCCCAACTAGCAACCCGAGCCCACCAACCAGCCGAAAAAATCATATTTTTTTGTAAAAAAACTGCACAGTGGCACAACACAATAACATATAAATAAGAGTTGAATCTACATATTCTAATGAAAAATCTGCATTTGTAAATCGCACAAGACAAACTATAAATTCACAATATAATTTAGAGTTCAGATTACAATGAAAACATTAGTTCAAGTTAATCTTCAACAAACAACAAAGAAAATAAAATCATCTAATCAGTCTCAATGATAGTGTTTAAAGCTTTATCTTTCCTCTTCCTCAAGATCTTCTGTATCTGCCACACCCACACATGATAAAAAATAAATGTTAAATTAATTTCACTTTATTAAAAGAAGATAATGTTAATAAGATAAATGATCAAATATGTTTGTTGATCAATACCATTCCATGGAAAACCAACAACCCAATTGCGAGTACAAAGAAGAGCTTCAGCATTAGTTGGAAGAAGCAAGGTTCGATACTTGGTGAGTATTCGTGAACCAATGCTAAAAGCTGATTCACTAGCAACAGTAGTAATTGGAATGCTAAGAATATCACATGCCATCTTTGAAAGACAAGGAAATCTAGCTGAGTTAGTCCTCCAATATTCTAAAACATTAAATCTTGAAGATAATCTAGGATCAAGTGTGCATTCTTTCAAATAAACGTCTAGTTCAGACTTTACCACTGCTGGGGTGTGTTGACTCTTGAATGTAATATAATCCTGCATCATATGATTAGTAAAGGAAGTATCAACGAAAATAAAATTAAAGGATGACATTTAACGATTTAGGAATTTAGAACTTACATAAAAAACATCCAAATAATTGCATTCATCATCTATTAAGATATTAGGTGTAAGTGTGGGCCTATCCAATGACCATGCATAAGAACAACTTGCTTCATCATGTTGAGCACTAGGAGATAATGGAACAGATGAGCCATTCCTTTATACTCATAAAAAACATAGTATAGCTTCTTCCTAATATTCTTAACCTTCTTAGAACAATTTGCTGGATCAAGTTTTGCAAATGTAAACTTTATGATATCAAGCTTCATCCAAGGATCAAGGATAATTGCAAGTGCAAGAATAATAGTATAATCACTCAAGTATTTATCAAACTTATCAAGCATTACCACAGCCACATCCTGAATAAAAGAATCATCATTATGCACTTGTGCTTTCAAGAGTAACTCAATTTTTGATATTTGTGTGAAGTACATGTTAGAGGTAGGATATGTTGAACCAGAAATCAAGTTTGTAATTACTGCAAATGGCTTCAAGAATGAACATATTGCCTCTGCTCTAGTCCACTCTTCATTTGTTGGAGAATGATGAAACTTAGAATCCTTTAAAGCCAAGGTAGCAAGAGCATGACAATATTTAATGGCACTCTCAAGCATTGCATGCGTCAAATTCCATCTAGTCGAGACATCTAATTTCAATCCCATTCCAGTGCCAACACCTCCAACTTGTTGAACACATTTCTTGAAATTTATCATCCTTGCCTCTTATTGCTTTACATATCTAATGCTCTCTCTTATCTTATGAATGGCATCATGTATTACTTTCAAGCCATCATGAACTATGATATTCAAGATATGGGCACAACATCTCACATGGAAAAACTCCCCTTTGCATATCAAGCTGTCGGTCAAATTCAACTTTTCTTTCAGTAAATTTTGCATACTATCATTTGCAGAAGCATTATCTAGAGTAATCAAAAATATTTTCTTATCAATCTCCCAGTCTATCAATATATCATGTGCAAATTTAGCCAATTCAACCCCGAAGTGAGGAGGTTCCACTTTAGAGAATGCAAGTATTTTGCTATTTAAAGTTCATTTGTCATCCACAAAATGAGCAATCACACAAAGGTATCCTTCACTAGTTATTGAAGTCCAACGATCAGCAGTTAAACAAATTCTACCAGGACTTATCATTATCTTTTTCTTTAGGATCTCTTTTTGGCTTAAATAGAAATTCCAAACATTCGACACAACAGTTTTTCTAATAATGCTCCTATAATCAGGATTTAAATATGCATGAAAATCTCTAACTGCTTCATACTCAACAAAAGAATAGGGGAGATCATGTTTAATGATATCATAAGCAAGCATGTCTCGAGCTTTGTTGTGATCAATTTTCCTAGCTCTAACATTCCCAGCATGGTATAACATGGCACCAACATCCTTATATTTTAGAATTAAAGCACATGCATTTATATGACGTCGAAGAGTTGAAGTCCCATAATCCTTGCCTCCAACAACATATTGTTTTCCACACCCATCACATTTAGCTTTTTCTTTGCCATCAACTATTCCAATTTTAGTAAAATGCTTCCAAACATCAAATGTGTTTTTCTTTGCCCTCTTACTTGAACTGTCTTGTTCTACCGCTGTAGACAGTTCAGGTTGTGTGGATTGATTATCCACATTTGCTTTAGTTGGATTAACATTATTTTCCATCTTTTCAGTTGGATTATACACTGCATTGTAATACACACAAAAAACAGAGCAATCCCTAGTTATCAATTTCTCAAGTTAAGATATAATGAGCTATAATTTCTCAAGTTAAACTTTAAACATGAACTATCTGGTAGATTTTCTTAACAATGACCTATTCATGCCTGACCCAAAGTTCATAGAATAATTAAGTAACTTCCCACCTTACTTTTTACACATTTTACGGCTCCATTTGTATCAATGTGTATCATCCTTTATATATTACATGTGAGTGTGTGACAGAAAACAATGATTATAAGACTTTTATTTGAGGTTATAATATGGACTCAGAGATACAAACCTCATAAAGCTTCTTCTGATGACCTTTGGATTCAATGGGGAAGCATCTCAACAAGAAAAACAACCTGCATAAGAATATAAGTGGTTATTACTAGCTTTACTAGCTGGGAAAAATGAATGGGAACAATGAATTGAAGATCACCTCTGCGTTGCTGGCTCACTACATCTATGTGTCTCTGTCGTGCCTTCACTTGAGCTCCAGCACTCCAGTCTCCAGCTTCACCTTCCATGAATTCACAGAACAGAGGAACTATGCGTTGCTGCGTGCTTAGTTGCTTGCTTCGCGTACTCAGAAGTCAGAAGTTAGAAACTCACTCCTAGAGTTTTTGATGTTTTTGATGCTTTTAATAAATTTAGAAGGCAAAATTGTGTAGGGTAGGAATGAGAAATTAAATTTGGAAACATTGGAGCCAAAATTGGAAAATTTAGAAATTTAAGGATTGAAATTGTCAATATTGAGTTTCATAGATTTTTAGGTGTTATGATGCATAGGAAATGGCCTAATTTTGATGCCAAATACATTATATTATGTGTATGAATGCTATTTGAAAAAGAAAGAGCTCAAAGTGTATGTTGTGAAATAACTTTAGAAGCTAATCGTCAAGTTAAGGAGTTACGATAGCAAAGTTATTATCTCTTTCATTAATATTGCCTATATTTGTTATTGATGTGTGTTGCCATGTTTGTTTGTTAAATATGTGATGTTTGTGTTGTTATGACATGTCATGATTTTATGCACATTAAATTTCAAGTGATAGTATTACATGTTCATGCATTCATGGCTAGGTTGAAGTTGTGTAACAATCATTCATATTAATGTCATTGATAGTGATTTTGCTATGGGGATTTCTATGAAATCTCACTCTCCCATAATAACACCTTCTAAGACAAAGTTCCAAAAGTAAAGGCAAGGAGCCACAAGAGTGAAAGTGAGTGATTTCTAATGGCAAAGGAAAGCTTATATAAGTTAAAAGTGACTCTATGATGTTTCCTTGAATTTTAGTTTATTGTATGTTGAACCAATACATTATTGATCTCTTGTCATTTAAAGATCAAATTTAATATTCAAAATTATGTAAACTATAGCACAACCTCAAGGTCTATCTCTAAGGAGCTTAAGTGTCTCTAGGTATTTAATTAACAAATTAATTCACAAAATTTAGGAGAAAATTGATTATGTCATCCTAATTTAAATCTAATTTATTATTTAAGCTATTATTTATTTTTATTTTCTTATCAATTTGGAATATAGTGGAATGACAGTAAGGAAATAAATCAATAACAAAAAATGCTCCTTAGGAATTTATGAATATGCCTTCAATGCTTTCCCAATTATATAAATTCACTTATATCTCTAACAGTAATTTTCTCACACTTATTCCACAGAGAAATCAAACAACCATTGCTCAATCACTTCCAACAATAATGTCAATGGATGTTACTCATGAATTATTCACTATTAATCAATCAAAATCTCAATCAAGCTAATAACGGGAATAATAGCTACTTTGTAACAAGAAGTTTATTATTTGAGTATGTAAGCTGATCAAGCCAATTGAACTGAGGTAACAAAATTGAATCAAAAATGAAATCTAGTCCAAAATAGTACATCATCAGTTCAAAAATGAAATCAAAAAAGAATGACTCAATGAAGATCAATGAACTCCCTGACAAAACAAGGCTTTAGCCTGGTCATAACTCCCAAGGAAGTGAGAACTCTAGCCGGACATGCTGAAGGTCACATCAATAGTGATGGTCTTCACAATTCTACAGCTAGTCATAATGGACCAAAATGATGGCTATATTATATATGATTAGTTTTGATGATATCAAATATAAAAGAGCAAAAAGTTTTTATAATGTATATTGACTTACTAGTATATTTAATATGCATTCTTTTTATGTAGTTTGGTCAAAGAAAGGAAAGAATCAATGAAGTTGAATTATGGACAATGATCAACAAAAAGAAGATAAATTGAAGGAAGATCTTGTAAGATAAAATAGGAACATTAAGATTCAAGTTTTAGATTTGGAATTGGAGGATGATGTGGTTAAATAACTCAATTTAAAGGTTAAAATGTTTCAAATAGATATTATATCATCATACATTGAGTTACACTTCATTTAACCTTGATTTGGACGTTCAGAACTGTTTCTTGAAGACACTAATCGAGAATAGCCTTAAACACTAGAGTATGATGAGTTTTTGGAGTTTTCTAAATCAACACTTGAAGCGATACTTGAGTACAAGCTCAACTCAAGTATTCAGATTTTTTGAGCTAATCCTCGAGTATGAGAATCAATACTCGAATATGACTTCCTTTTTCAACTCAGTTTCACTTTCATCTTGATATGTGTTCAGTATTTGGACCATATTTCTCAAATCACAGGTTTGATTGATATGAAACTAGTTTCTTATGAAATGAGACTCAAAATTAAGTTCATATACACTAAGAAAAACATCAAACCATTTTATATGACATAGATATGAATTACTAAATATGGTGGTCAGATTGAACGTTTTATCACTGACTTTTGCTTACTGTGGCCATCATATCTTTCTGCCTATAATAGTTTTGGGATTGATTCTTATTACATTTGAAAGTGGACTCAAATGGAGTTCCATGGATATATTATTTACAAAGTTTGGAGTTGAATTGGGAGTTATGATCGTTGCAAGTTGAACTTTATGTTGAAATCTGGAACTTGATCGGATGCAAGTTCAAGTTATGAGTGATATTCGAGTACACTCTTCAATACTCAAGTATCATCTTTACAATGGTGTTTTTGTGCAATACTTTCAAGTACACTTGAGTACCGAGAAGAGTATTCATCACAATACTCTAGTATGAGGATCAATACTCGAGTATCAACCTTAAATGGACATACTCTCAAGTGCACTCGAGTATCAATGAAAGTATAAGTGTCCAAAACCTTACAACACTTGAGTATAGCTGATAATACTCGAGTATCGAAGTAATTTTGGAATACTTTCAAGAGCACTCGGGTATGAATGAAAGTATTAGCATTAAAAAGACTTACAGCACTCGAGTGTGTTTTATAATACTCAAGTATCAATTATATTTTCACAATATTTCCACATGCACTCAAGTATAACCAAAAGTATTCATCATTTACACTACAACATTTCCAGTGCTGTTCAAGTATTGTTGGAAGTATTGAGAAACATTTGAGTAATACATTTCACACTTGAGTACTTCTACAAGGACATTATTTTTGTTGAAATGATTTTTAGATAGCACTCGAGTATCAAGTGATTTCTTAAGCACACTCTCACATGCTCTCGAGTACCATTGGAATTAAAACTTTGTTTTTAACTCTAACACTACTAGTAGAACTTGAGTACTCACAAGAGTGTTATGTTAAGCACTCGAGTATTGTTTTCAAAGTCTCAGTTATGATAGAATGGATTTCAAACGACATTTGAGTATTATCTTCAACACTCGAGTACTTCTTCATAAATTTTAGTTTTCTTAAGATAATTTTTAAACTACACTCGAGTATTGTTAAACATATTCGAGCACTTACTTTATCTGACTATATTTCAAAGTGTCAGAGCATTGACTTTATTTGAAATCTTTCCATAACCATGCTCAACTGACAAAATCCATACCTGCTATCATAAATGTTTGACCGTCTAATCTAGCAACAGGGTATGGGTCTCTAAAATCATTAGTCGGCATTTATACTCAAAGGATTAATCTTCTTCAACAAATGCTTGCTTTTTTTCAGAACACCAAACGGCTAGTTCAACAAGCAATTTCACAACAACTGTTTATTTTCTTTCAACAAATAAATATTGTTAAAATAGATCACAAGTTTGAGAGACAAAACAAAGGAAAATACAATGCTCCTCTTCAACGGATATATTTGGCAACATCTATAAATAAGAGGAAGTGATCAACGAAGAAAAGAGATGAAGTATATGAAGTTACCAAGCACAACACGTAGAATGTGGATTCAAGAAAATCACACGACAACATTATGACTTTGATATTATACTTCTCCATGAGCTTTAGTGTTAACATGATCCGCTTTATAAAGTGAAGCATTTTCCAAATGTAATCATCCCAAACTTCTGAGAGTAACTTAGGATAGACCTGAGTGAAATAAAGAGTGTAACCTTACATGTGTTTAAGGGGAGTGATTGTAAAGGTTTTCAAGTATCTACGTTACAAACTTGAGTGGTTTTCATAAATGCCTGGAAAAATTTATGGGGTTTTCAAATACCCACAGTTACAAATTTGAAATAGGCTTCGCAAGTGTCTATATTGATCTTGTGGTTGTAATGGTTTTCCAAGTATATACCTGGGTTAAACTTGGAAGTTATGGTGGATTAAAAATCTCAGATGAGTCTGACAACTAGATGTAGTTAGAGAGGGCCGAACCAAGATAAATTGTTGTGTGCTCATCTTACTTTCATCTTCTCTAATGATTTTATTCTTACTCTATTCGATATGATTATCTTCCTTTGATTAACTCACTAGTGAAAAAAGTGCTTTTAAGACCGCACAAAAAACACTTTTTAAACTGCACGGAAGTGCGGTTTAGATGGAATAGGTTTAGAGAGTAATAGTTTTTAGACCGTACATAAATGCGGTTTAGAAAGTAATACATTTAGACCGCATATAAACAAGCGGTCTAAAAAAATAAATGTGAGGTCTTAAAAACACATTTATTTATATTCAAAATGTCAGGTTCTAAACCGCATGTGTGGCGTGCAGTTTAGAAAGTAATCTTTCTAAACCGCATGTGTGGTATGCGATTTAGAAAGTCATCTTTCTAAACCGCATATGCCACATGCAGTTCAGAAATGGATTTTTAAAAAAACTGTATTTTTTTTTAACTACCCAATTTTAATACCTGCAGTTTACATAAAATATGTTTTCCTCATCATTGCATTTACAAAAGCAGTTACGACAGTAACCCACTAAAGAAGCATTAAACAAAACTTTACAAAATTACCTATGACAATAGTAATCCAGCAACAAAGAACAATTAAACAAAACTTTAACACTTCATAACTTGCTGAAAACTAAAACTTTAACACTTCGTATTTGTGACAGTAGTTTCATATAAGAATATCCTCCCATATCCCTTCATAGTGATCATTTCTTGTGCCTTGTTCATCATTCACTTCTGCTTCTTCATTCAATTTAGGTAGACTCCTTGAGAAAGAAGGAGTCTCAGGAATATCAAAGTTTGAACTATTTTTATCATCAACATCAATGACTCTTTTTCCTTGCAAAACCACTGACCAACTTTTATTTGCAGGATCGGTAATATAAAAAACTTGTTTTGCTTGGTCTGCTATTATAAAAGGTTCATCCCCAAACCTTATATTATTTAAATCAACCAGTCTAAATCCTAACCGATCAACCTGAATGCCATTATTGACATTGATCCACTTGCATTTGAAGATAGGCACGCTAAATTTAGTGTAGTCCACCTCCCAAATCTCTTCGACAACCTCATAATAAGGCATGTCAGCCACTTTTGGTTTTTTATCTTTTGAACTAGAAAAGTGCATAGATTTGGCTACTAACATAACACCACTATTCTGCACAATACTCTTATCATCACTATTTTGGAAGGTACAAAGTGGTTCATTATTAGTCTTTAATGCATATTAACGGAAGCTAAGGAAGGTATTACATTGAACATGCTTGGATAGTTACAAAGTGGTGAGAATGCTCATGGGCTATTTATTTCCAAGTGTTACCCCACTAGTAGAAAAAACGCTTTTTAAACCGCATAGAAAAGGCTTTTTATACAGCACAAACATGTGGTTTAGATAAGACCGGTTTAAAAAGTACGTACGTTTTAAACCGCATCTAGATGCGGTTTAAAAAAAATACCTTTTAGACCGAATCTATGTGCGGTCTAAAAGAAAAAAAATGGGTCTAAAGAAAGGGTTATTGAAGGACTTTTTAGGCCGCACCCTTTGAGGGTGCGGTCTAAACTTCTTTTATTTTTAGACCGCACCCTAATGGGTGCGGTCTAAAACGTTTTCTAAATTAGACCGCACCAAAGAGGGTGCGGTGTTAAATATATGGTGCACTACTTTTTAGGGGTGCGGTCTAAAAAATATTTCCTATTTAGACCGCATGTAGTCACATGCGGTCTAAATATGTGTACCTTTCAAACCGTATGTGACCACATGCGGTCTAAATGTTTTTTCTTTTTTCTTTTTAATATTTACGATTTTTCTTTCCCATACCCACAATTCAACCTGTAATGACTACTAACCAGCAGATAATTCCCAACAATTTAATTCATATATGTTTTTGTACCCGCCAACAGTTTTTTTTTCCACCAATTTAATCAATCATGTGCACAAGTAAAAAGATAAACAGTACTGTTATTAGCTATTCACATCATTTTGCAGTTTTATGAATGAAAGATATACAAATTGTTTGATATTACTCCCAAAAGTTTAAATTCTTTCCAACATGAAATCATGAATATTTACCATGAAAAATATAGCATGATCAAAATTATGATAACAATAAGGAGCAAGACATAACTTAAATGTTAACAGGCAAAAAAAAATGTGGCTCCATTAATATCCTGTCACATGCATACATTATGGTTCCAATAATAATGTGAGCTCACTGTTTCTCTAGCTCTTCAAGAAAATATTCACTCCAACGCTCACGGATGTAGTCAAGATCTTCTTTAGGAAATGATTCAGAAAGATCAAACACCTAAGATATCAAAAGTCATATAAATCATTAATTAATCATCTAAATCCTTAAGAGAACAATAATTGCCTAAAATTCATGGAAAATGTATTTACCTCTGGAGTAAACTCTGTCATGCCTAAAGAGATAATATTAAATATGTGCCTTAGAACATAAAAGCCACATAAGTTGGTATGCTTTGGTTGCCTACGGCTCTATAAAAAGAACAATCCATTAGCTAAATCATAAAAAGCAAAAATGTTGAATAGGTCCACAAAAACTTCCAAACAAGCATGTATTTACCTTTGGTATGATCCATTCTGGGTCTTTCACCTCATGCACCCGCTTACGTAAAGCAACAACTTGGTATGTCCTCATAGCCCTATTATCAAAATCATAGTTAGCAACTTATCAAAAATCATAGTTAATTAGTACTTCATAATACATAAGCAAATTTACGAGTCCATTGTCTTCTTCAAATCCTTCCTCGGTCTGTAGTGAAGCGAGCATAAGAAGATGATCGTATTGCTTTTCATGCATAAAATGGCCAGTTGCCAATGATTACTGCAAAATGCAATGAACACTAAGCAAATATAAAAGTTTTATCATTAAAAGGAAATTTATTTTTGCAAAAAAGAATGAAAATTCAAGAAAATACTCATGGATATAGGGTGCCAAGAAACACTCAATTCCGCCTTCACTGAGCCTTTGTGATAAGTAGTGATGTCTTAAAGAAGGAGTGTTCCCTTTCTCTTGGGTGTGAATTGGGAAAAGAAATCCAAATTTACTGCTTCTACCCAAGGAAACTAATTGTCAATGCATGTACCTATTATAAAGCAAACATTTTAGTCATAATGGTTGAATATTTTAATTAAATTTAATTTAAAGAGAAAACTTACATCATAAACACTTGGACTACTGTATCGGTAACCTGTTGGTTAGGAGCTACAAGGGCAACCAAATCCTCCCTTTCAATATATACCATCACCCCTTCCTTCCCCACAACTGCTACATCCATTGTCAATATTATTCCTTTAAATGATTTATCATATGACATCAAAATCACCCTCTGCAGGGCATTCAGCTGGGATTGTGGATGGTGCTGCAATTGAGAGGGTGAAACCGGTTGATTGGATGGAGTTGTGATTGGATTTGTGAAAGGGGCGGCCTCAGCAGCACGAACCATGCCAACAAGTCTCCTTGGCCACAAGATAAAAGTCTTTGCAGCATTACCCATAGTTTCCACTTCATCTGTAGGGATTGGGATGGGAGTATCTGCAATAATCACCTCTTCAACCACAACTCTTACTTGATCATCTTGTAGTTGGGTGTGGTGGACGGTTGGCCCCAGGTTATGAATGCTGCCACGTGCTACTAACCGTCTTGAAGGATCCTCCAAATATAGATCATAAAGCTCGCCACTTAGAATGGCGTGACCCTCTGATGTACGCCCAATGGTAGAACAACTTTCTTTGGTACTTTGAAGAGCTGTAGGTGTCTTAGGGGCACTTGTCTCCTGTTTAGATGTCATCATAGACATCATTTCATCCTTCATCTTGCTCATTCTGGCTTCTAATTGGGCTTCTAACCTCGCTTCCAACTTTGCATCCAGTGAAGCTTCTGCCTCTGCCCTTGCGTCTGCCTTCACAGCAGCCAACAATGCATTCATCTCCTCCATAGCCACCACACTTGAGGGATAACGACGTGTAGGTGGTCCAAAGTAGTCTCTTAAGCCCATCCCCTGTCCAACACCCCTTACTCACCTAGCATAATCCGGTTTCCCCACAGCAACAGTCAAAACATCATTCCTTCCATCAGGCTTGAAGGTTCCCTCGGCTTGTTGTTGTTGAATTACTTCCTGTGACGAATAGATAACAAACATAAGAATTTATATAGTTAGGTTACTAAAACAAAGAATTTGCATACGTACAATCTGTTCAGCAATGACATGAACACGTTCGATTGTATATTGCCCACTTCTTTTTTGGTGAGCATACTTCCATCTATCTTTTTTGGTGAGCATACTTCCTCATCAATAAATGGATATTTGTTGCAAGGAGTAGGTCGAGGTTCACCATCTTTCACCTCGTTATGCACATAAGCACGGGCTAGTTGTGTCTTGAATGCCCTCCAACGTGTGCAACAAAATGACCATGTCTTGTTCCTCAACCTTTCATTGTTAGGAACATTGTAAGTGAGCTGCAATGCTTACAATTGAAATAGTTAGTAACAAAATAGTAATTATTAAATAATTGCAAAATCGATAGAAGTGTTTTTCATACCCTAATAGTGTCCCAAATATTTAGCTTCACACTTTGCTCAATATTGTCCCACTCCTCTACCAAGATGCTCAGCTTGTTGCGTGCTAGGAAGCCAACATAACTGATGTACTTGGTCGCATTAGGCCCTATAGGCCTCCAATACCTATCAAACTAAATAGGTATCTTTTCCCTAGAGTTCTGATCAAGGGAAACCTTTTTCATTCTTGTGCTACTTCTACCTCTCCTCTGTGTGGATAGGCTACTAGGCCTACTTAGATCGCTAGGGCCGCTTTGACTATCGTGAGGCCCACTCTGATCATCCATCTTCCTGTTAAATAATACAAGATAATTTAGTTTAAATAAAACAACATCACCTGAGATAAATTTATGAATAATTTTAAAATAACTAAGCACAATGTAAAAAGAAATAACTAACTTCTGAATTACTTTCATATAGAGATATCCTCCCATATCCCTTCATGGTGATCATTTCTTGTGCCGTGCTCATCATCCACTTCTGCTTCTTCATTCAATTTAGGTAGGCCCCTTGAGAAAGAAGGAGTCTCAGAAATATCAAAGTTTGAATAATTGTTATCATCAATATCAAATACCCTTTTTCCTTGCAGAGCCACAGACCAACTAGTTCTTCCAGGATCAGTGATATAGAAGACTTGTTTTGCTTGATCTGCCATTATAAAAGGCTCATCCCCAAAGCTTCTATTACTTAAATCAACTAGTGTAAATCCTAATCGATCAACTTGAACACCATTATTGACATTGACCCACTTGCATTTGAAGATAGGCACTCTAAATTTAGTGTAGTCCACCTCCCAAATCTCTTCGATGACCCC
>QFDD01114853.1:0-10398 GCA_006871305.1 Vachellia collinsii
AAAGTTTAACACTAAGGGAAACTCAATTTTTGTTTTATTAATAGTTTCAGAAAAACTTTTTTCTCTAAAAACTTTTGAACCTGTTTTTTCTTAATTTTGTGGACCCTCTAAATGTTAATTAATCATTTGGGCCTTATGGGTGTTATCAGAAATGTACTTTGCCATTTTGGATCTATCTTTTAAATTGAGTTGACATTAGATCATAATTTTTTTTTGCTTACAACATTATATCATAATTTTTGTGATTTAGAAAATTGCTATTTTAAACCAATGGAGATTGGGTCTAATTAAAAAAAAACTAATCAGTCACAACATGATAAAAGGTTTGGACCCCCTTTAGAAGATATGACTACTTTTAATATCCAACAGAGTTTTGAACTATATTACCTCTAGTAAGAGGGCTTACCAAAAAATTATTATTTTCATATATTTTTAATCACCTAATTGATAATTTTATAAAATTATTTAATATAATTTAAAATTATGTTTAATTTCCAAAGTAGTTTTTTTTAATATCATTCACGGCCACATTTGGTCACTACTAAAAGCATGAATTTTGGTGACAACTTTTATTTTAGTCACGATCGGTGACTTTTTTTCACTGCCAAAAATCTTTTTTCTTTTTTTTTTTTTTTGAAACCATATGAGCGGGTTCTTGAACTTACAAATAAAAAGATTGTTAATTAAACTTAAAATGGCCTTATAACCTATGTTCGGCCTGTAGCATTTATATGGGTAATACTACGTCTGATCCTTAATACAATAATTAGTTAAAGATTCAATTTGGTTTTAAATACAAGACTGAATAGAGATTTAAAAAAAAAAGAAAGAAGAAAAAAGGCCCTTTAAAATATTGATTCTTAATGACAAAAAAAATTATAAATAGCTCTATATTATTATATCAGACTTGAGAATTTCTGCAATGAAGTTAGAAGGCAAATTAAAGAAGCTTATTCCCTCCGCAATGCTTTATTCGTGTTTCACCATGGAGTCTAATACTCTGTTAATCTCTCTAGTACACCACTCAATCCTTGCATCATAATCTTGATCCAGTCTTCTCTTGATCTTTTCAATAAGCTCACCTTGTGATTGTTCTTCGCTTCATCCAGTAGTAATCAGCTCCATTGCTTTCCAGCAATCCCTTTCAATCATCACTTTGCATTGTAACATATCCCAGAGAATACCCTAAAGTTCAACATGAAGGCTTCTTCACTTGCCAATGCTGAAGGTGAAAACATCTAACGCTGCTGGTGTGCAATTATATTAATGAATTTTTTTGTAAGCCCAGGAAAGCCACCGCAAGTAGCAATGACTAACATTGCAGGCGTTATTAGAAATGGAGTGTGCCATTTTGGGTCTATCTATAAAATTGAATTGACATTAGATCATAATTTTCTTTTATCTAAAAATCTCTATTTTCAATCAATTAGAGGTTGAATCTAAAGAAAATAACAAACTACTGATGAATTTCTAGTAAAAAATATGTTCACATTTAATGCCCGACAATGTTTTGAATAAGTTCAGTAAAAAAATACATGTATTTAACAAAAAAAATTATGTTTAATTTTTAAAATAGTTTCTTTAAAAAAAAAAATAATAACATTCACGGGCACATTTAGTCCCTACTAAAAGTATGAATTTCCATGACAACTTTTAATTATAGTCACAGAAAGTGAATTTTTTGCCGTGACTTTTTTTCACCCCCAAAAATCTTTTTACCTTTTCCTTTTTCTTTTGGATCATATGAGTGGGGTTCTTGAACTTGCAAATGAGAGTATTGTTCAAAAACCTTAACTATGTTTCGCCTTGTGGTATCTAATTTGTTTTATTCAATAAATGATACTCCCTCCTATTTTCAATGTAAGAGTTACTTACTGTTTGGATTTGATTTTAAATATTAGAATTGGGGAATATTTTACGAAAAAAGACTCTTAAAATATTAGAATTATGTGTTTGAGAAATGACTGTGGGGGAAATTCCTAAAAAAAAAAAAAATACTTTTTTAGATTTTTAAATTCCAAAAACGTAACACTACTATCACAAATCCTAGATCCCTACTGAAAAAACCAAATGGGATTATCAAAATGTTAGTTATTTAGAATTTTATCCCTTATATAATGTATTTGTTGTCGTAGGGATACTAGCTTTTAGTAAATAGCTTCAGAGTGATGGCCAATACAATGTAACTGTCGTCAATGAAAAAAAAAATAATGTTAATTAAAAATAGTAGTCAATGATATTACACAAGTTAAAATCATCTCACTAATTGTCAATTTCATAAAATCTAACCAAATTAGTTAAATTTCCCCAAGTGTTTCACATGTCAAACATGGTAGTCAATGACATTATACAACTTATTAAATTCGTTACACGAAGTTGTCAATCTCTTTAAAAATGATGTCAATTTTGCAAAATATGACTCAGTTGGTAAATTATCCATGTTGTTTTCTGTGTTAAAAGTGTAGTCAATTTCATAAAACTTAACCCAATTGGTTAATTTTCCTCAAGTTTTTTACATGTCCACATGAGTTGTCAATCCCTTTAAAAGTGTAGTCAATTTCACGTACTGGGACAGGAGAGAAAAGATCTGAAGGGAGAGAGAATAATTGGAAAATTAGAGAAAGGGCATTTTTATCTTTTCAGTAAAATTTTAAAATTCCAGATTCCAACCTTCTCCCCAATATGCAATTTCACATTTTGCCATCACCTTTATGGAATTTTATAATTCATACGGTATTTTTTGGGATTTTCCCAATGACCAAGGGATTATTTTTTTAAAAAAAATACTAATCCATTTTTCTAAATCTCAAGTAACAAGCAAGAAGAAGAAGAAACATAAACTGAGAAAAAAAAATGCAAGTTTACATCTCATCCGATGTATTATACCCTCCGATTCTAAATATGAGATTTTATTTATATATTGAATGTGGTAATTTCTAATGAGGGTAAATCATTTCAATTAATTTTATAAATAGAAAAAATATTAATGAATAAAATTATACCTATTTGGTTCAGTATGGCTTAACTCGGATTATAGACAAAACATGGCTTCCAAAACATGACGCATTTAAAAAAAATCTTCCCATTGAATTCATTGAAACTTCCAATTGTTTGACTTGACAAATTTAATGCACTATGTGTCCGTTTTTACCTGAATGAGTTGAAAAAACATGGCCTCCAATGTCTGATCTTTTTTTCCCTGAAGTATTTATCCTTGTTGAAACCACATTTTTCATCCTACTTATAAGTTGCTTTAAATATGTTTTATATAAACCAAGAAAAATCTTAAACTGTATTAATTATATTTTAAAATTTAATAACTTTACAACTTTATCCCTATTTGATATGCACTATATCCATGAGAATAAAGTTAACATGCTAATAAATGAAGGGTAGAGTTGTACTTTCACATGAAAAATTTATTTAAGTGACTTATAAATATAATAAAAAATGCCTTCTCTATTAGCTCTATAAATAGGATGAGATTAGTACTTCATTAAATATCTCAAATTACACAACACACAACACATAATTTAAGGGTTAATATCATTGTTAATCTTGTAATTTGATTAAATGTTGTCTTTAATCCCTATGGTTTAATAAATATTTGGTCTGCGTTTAATGATTAATACTTATACTTTTAATGGAATTGTTTGTCCCTGTACTTAAACTAGACTAAATATTTTTATGAAACCATAGCAATTAAAATTAATTATTTTAAATTACAAAGATCAAAACTAAAATTCGATCAAATTGGAAAGATCAATAATAATATTAACTCAAAGTTTAACAAATTATATAATGAATAAATCATATATAATATGACACATTTATCAAGCTCCATGTAATACTTTGTTAGTAAAACTTTGTATTAATGATGCCTTACAACATGATGAATTAATTTTCGTATCTCTATTGAAAGATGCATTCATATTTAATATCTGACAGTACTTTAAACAAAATTATCTTGAGTATGAGGATGCCTATACTTAAAAAAAAAATATGTCAGCATGCATTGCAAGAATATGATGAATGAGTTACTCTTTTTGATTATGTTTTATATAAAAAAATTCATAGACTATCTATACAATTAAAAATATGTAAATGATTCTAATAAATAGGTATAATTAATTTCAGCCGAGCTCGTTGAATTCGTAACCGTTGACATTCACATTTTATTCTCTTTTTTTTTTGTCGGATGTCCCCGAAGGGACATTCACACTTTATTCTAATCGTCGAAATTACAAAAAAATAAAATAAAATGAAACTTGCTCTAATAAATATCTCTTCTTTCTTTACAATTAAAAAAAAAAACTAATCGTTTGTTATAAAATAGAAAAACTAGAACATAGAAAACAAGACAAGATAAGAAATTGGAGAATAGAGCAAAGGAGCATTTCTCATTCACATATGATTCTTAGTTCCAACTCCATGTACATTGCCTCTATTTATAAGCTCCCAATCATTAAGTATAATAAGCAAATTGTTACAAAGGAGTAAAGGAAAACTTAATGGCATTAACAATAAGAAACTCCTTACAAGGCATTCATTGGGAGGTTTCAAGGTTGTGACATTAAGCATAAGGAATCCTAAGAGTTTGGGGTTATGGGCATTTACTCTAATATGTTTATAACACTCCCCCTTGAATGCCCATAACAAATGTTGTGCCTCATTAAAACCTTACTAGGAAAAACCCAATGGGACAAAAACCTAGTGAAGGAAAAAGAGTACACAATATATAATGAAGCTGCCTCGTTAAAAACCTTACCAGGAAAACCCAGTGGGACAAAACCTTGGTTAAGGAAAAAAGAGTACAGCATTATCTTTACTCCCCCTGATAATATTACTTTTACTCCCCCTGATGACAACATTCTCTGACTGCAATATCACTAATTAAAGATGTGATTGTCATCAATGATTTCTCAAATAGTTGATCTGTTTTCCATCTGAGCTTCACAGATCCTTTGTCATCAAATTATATGCTAAAATGTATTTCTCGATCATATCTTCTGGATATGTCGAATAAATGTATCCATTTACCATATCTTCTATATATGTTGATTTATTCTATACATTTTTCAATCAATTATGTATATACTCAAAATCTTAATTACATATAATATTTTATATACTGAATGATATACTCAGACATGCTTAGGAGTCATATATCTTTTCAGCATTCTGATGCATATTTCACTTTCCAATAAGCCATATGTATAGGCTTTAACAATATTCAATAGACGCATATTTTTCATGTATTCTACCAGACTAGTAATTATTTTTTATCCACCACCAAATAATATACCTTATATATCATTACAATCATCATAACATTATGAAAACCTTTGTTTTCACATAAATGTTTCCATATCATATAATTCTCACATCGAAATAGCATAATCGTATTTTCACTGCGTCTTTTACTTTCACTTCTGATCATAGCCAATCACTTTCCTGTCTATTTTGCATGACAGATTTATGTAGAAGATCCTCATTTGATTACGTGATATTATTATCAAAACTGTTGTCAACAATTCTATCATTTTCGGTTCCATTTTTCTCATTGTGACATAATTTATCAAAAGTTCAATATTACTTTTTAGGTACCTGAACCTCTCTTGAGGTTTTTGCAATTAGTTATATCTTAACCTCTTCTAGAGTACCAGCCTCTTTAATATGATCATCTTAATAATATGCTCCTCTTTATCCAAAGTGTTAAATTTGGAACCGATTGGTTTATCATGCTTCAGGCATGTCTCACTTTTATTTATACTAATTGGAGCATTTTCAGCTGAAATATGATATTTACTCATACTCATTTAGATCAGTAATAGCATCTGGCAGATATTCTGTAATTTTTTTTCATGAATGCAATGTTTGATGAACTTCTAATTCATACTACTACCTTTGAGGATCTACATGTCATAATGCATCCAATATATTTTCTTTTTCAGCTACTCAATTTCTCCCTCTCATGAGAAAAAACTTTGTCAAATGAAAATTAAACAATAATGTAATACAAGTCTCATAAACCTATTTGTTCCCTTTTAGAAACACCATTTTGTTTCATTTAGAGACAAATAATGAAAAGAATCTTGCCCAACATTTCTCTCAACTTTCCATCTATGTGCATTATGGTGGATCAATAAGAACAAACAGTGCACATTCAAACTTTTGAGATGGAAAATATTTGGCTCCTGACCAAAAGCCAATTTCACGGGGAGAATTTTGTTGGTTTGATATGTATAAGTGCTACAATATATCAACTATACCAACACTGAAGTGGAAATCTTGTTCTCATAAGTATTGATCAAGCTGTATATTGAGACTTTCATAAATGATTTATAGATCGTACAATCTAGAAATTGTGCACTCATCAGCATAATAATTTATTCTTGCAAACTTCAAGCTGCAAGCTAATAGTGATCACATATGTAACCATCTTGTATATATATCTATCACATTTATTGAATACTTATGTGGTTTACATACTGTTTGAATGAGCCCATATGAGTGCAATATATTTTCAGAAATGTAACGATCCATTTCAAATCATAACTAATGATCTTCTCATGATTCATATTCTATTGAGAATAAGTAGCACATAATAACTTTTGAATCATATAATATGTTGGCTATTCATGAAGAATCTTCTGGTTCTTCAATAGATGTCATTTCATAATTTTTGAATATATATTGCATCTTATATATGACTTGGATGATCAAACAAGTCATGCCAACAATAGATTTGTTTTGATCAGTAAACTTCTGGTTTACTGTAATAACAGTAAATAAATAACATAAAATAAATAACAATGAATAAAATAGAAAATAGCAGAAAATGTAACAATGCAAATATAATAATACGAATGATAATTAAATAAAATTTGTAAAGACAAAAAATAATATCAAGTAAAATATTACAATAAAAATTAAATTCTTATGACTTCAGGCCAATGATGAGAATTTAATATTATATAACTTTTAGCCTTTTATCTTCAGGATAAATGAATTGTGTGGCTTTTAGCCATCCAACAAAAGTATATGGCTTCTTTCCATATAATAAGGAATTAAATGAATACAGCTTTCGGCTATATCATTAGATAGAAAAGATATATGGCTTCTGGCCATATGATAAGAAATGAATATAGCTTCTGGCTATATTATCAGATAGAAAAGATCTATGGCTTCTAGCCATTTGATATAACTTCTGGTTATATAATCTCAAGATATAAAATGGATATGGCTTCTGGCCATATAATCAAAATAATATGACTTCAGGTCATACTTTCAAAATATAAAATTAGATCATAAGCCAAAACTAAAATAACATCAATAATATCAAAGAACTTGTAAGAAAAATTGAAATAAGATAGAATAATAACAACAATCTCCAATCCTAGCCATGGAATCCAGTGTTTAAAACATCCGGTAAAAAAATCAACTAATTCCATATAATGGCTCATCAGATTATCCCAGATTGATCAAGAGTAAATAAATCAAATATGCAGTAAGAAAAAGTAGAGAGAGTTGCTAAAGTAACTCTAAGGAAAAAAAACCTTACATACCACACAATCTAGATGTCATTATGCAACAAACAAAAATCTACAAGAATCAACAATATGCTAAGAACTCATCCGGTAGAGTATCGTGCTGATAACGTGTTATAAAATAGAAAAACTAGAACATAGAAAACAAGACAAGATAAGAAATTGGAGAATAGAACAAAGGAGCATTTCTAATTCACATGTGATTCTTAGTTCCAACTCCATGTGCATTGCCTCTATTTATAGGCTCCCAACCATTAAGTATAATAAGCAAATTGTTACAAAGGAGTAAAGGAAAACTTAATGGCATTAACAATAAGAAACTCCTTACAAGGCATTCATTGGGAGGTTTCAAGGTTGTGACATTAAGCATAAGGAATCCTAAGAGTTGGGGGTTATGGGCATTTACTCTAATATGTTTATAACATCGTTGACATTATTCGCACTTGAAAACTTCTACGATTATGTACTTAACGTACAATGAACACCAACGGCTATTAAACGGAAGTGTTGCGTTCAAATTTTAAACACTAATCACTCTTTTTCTTTTTATAAAATATAAATAAGTGAATGAAAAAATTTGTTAAAGATAATAAACATGTACAAACATAAATTAATTTTTTTATAAATTATTATTCAGTCAAACATCACTTGATAAAAATTTGTTTCTTTTCACTTGTATCATTGCATGTACACTAAACATAATTTTTTTTATAAAAACATCATTTTTCCATATTTAGTTTTCATTTATTTCCCATTATCAATATATAAATATATAAGGCAATAAAAATTACATCATGATATCTAGTTTTGTGCAACCCCATATCTAATTTATTATAAAAACAAAATTCAAATTTTATATATCAATAAAAAATAAAAAAAGTAACTCTATTGAGACTAAAAAATTTAATGATATTAATGTCTAAATATTAATTTATAAAAGGTATAAATATGTACTTGTTCATTTATATAGGCTATAATCCATATTTAGACAATTAAATTATTATGATAAGCAAACAATATAATCAATATAATGCATTAAGATTGCATATGATTCCCTTTTCATGAAATCGAACTACACCGGACTGGCCATTGGATATGTGAGAATGCATTAGGATTGGCATATTTGGATTGGTGGTAGAAACTACTTTGCTAATGTGATTTATGAGATAAGTGTACGAGAGGAATTTGATCTCAACTTGCATAAACATAATTTCTTAATACTTTAACAAAGTGGTGTTTGATGGAGCCGAGGAAAGTTGATGGATTGGCATGATGAAGCATTATGATGTTGGAATGAAGCATTAAATTATTATGGCAACCAAAGAATCTAGAACCCAATCACATGGAATTCTAAAATGGCTTTTAATGTTGCGTCTCAAAAGTTGACATGCCCTAAAAATTAAGAAAATACATTTCCACAAGCCCAATAACCCAATAGAAAAAATAAAGATGAAAATGATTAATGTAGTTAAAATTTTAAGAAAATAACGGTTTCTTTAAACTCCAACCATAGATACCATAGGAAGTAGTTTTTTTCTCTCAATTTTTGATAAATCATATGAAGTAATTTATGTCTTGATAATACTCAAATTTTTATTCAACTAAAAACTATTCAAATACACCCTTATTTATGGAAATAGACGTATAATTAATTGAGAATAAAAAATTAAAAAAAATGTATTAAATTGTTAGATAAACATGAATTTTTATTTATAAAAATACCCAACTTATATAAAAAAATTTCTTATAAGAAATATGGAATGAAAATGTGAACCTCATAACTCCGCAACTGTGCAGAATCTTTATTTCTTTATTTCTTCTCTCTTTTTTTTTCAATAACCTTTTAATGAAGGGATTGTCAAAAGTTTCTCCATAAGCTGTCACATGGAGATAAATATTTTACAACTTTGGGATGGTAGCCATCAATACTGATATAGCATGCCATCAATAAATATTATAAGTACAATTAAAGAATTTCAAGAAGTAAATGAAATAGAAAGAATTATGGGAGAAGAAGAAGAAGAAGAAAATATAGAAAGAATAAAAAAGGAAACAGAACAAGCTCAAATAAATATACAAATAGGAACAAATATACAACAGTTTAACCCACCCAATATACAAAATCCAGAATATAGAGATAATACTACAAAATAATAGAACAGAAAGAGAAAGTGAAATTAAAGAATTAGATCATCTAATAATAAAAAAATTTGTACCACCTCCTATAGAACAATAAGAAATAAGATCAATACCAAATTCAGAAATATGGTTAGATATGGATTGTCAATTAGATAATATAAAAAATATTAGTATCATTAATTGGAAGAAATATAAATAGTCAAGTAGCAAGTATGTTAGTAAAAGCTTTACAGGAATAGTACATAATTGGTGTAACAGTATGAACACAGTATGACAATTATTAAGCAAACAACTAAATGTATCAAATAGAAACATGTTCGTTAGATCCAAAATATTTAAATCAATATATTTGTGAATTTAAAAAATATTTCTATGATGCAAGATTAGAAAAAACGGAAGAAAAAATTTATATGGATTTATTCTATAGAAAATTACTGAGATTAATATTCTATAGAAAAATATTTGTAAATTATGGTTTCCATAATAATTAAGATTTAATACCATATATAGATGCTATGAGAATATTTGTCTGAAAAAAAGTAAACAAGCTTGGAGAAATATTATAAAACAAATAAAATGATATTAAAATGGGGAGAAATAGAATCACCTCATAGATGGGGTTGTGAAAATAAGAAAGTAAAGAAAAGAAAATGAAAATATAAATTTAAAAAAGTAAAACCAAGAAAATATTTCAAGAAAGAAAAAGGAG
>QFDD01114855.1:0-12484 GCA_006871305.1 Vachellia collinsii
TTTTTGGTTCTTTATTTTCATCAGTTGCATTGTCGTATTGTATATTTTCACAACTATTATACAATAAAATACCTGGTACATACATTTTGAATAATTTTGACCAATAAAATAACTTTAATTAATCAACTTTTTTAAGCACAATAAATTGCGTGCTATAGTCTACGTTTTGTATTTTAAATTGACATTAAATTTACAATAAAATAATGATGTAACAAAAAAATAGGGTACTGATTTCTTTTTTGAAGCTTTTAAGAAGTCACAAAACTGTTTATAGCTTCTTTATTTTCATGTGTTGTATTCTCGTATAGTATATTTTCATAACATTTATACAATAAAATACTTGGTACATACATTTTGAATCATTTTAACGAATAAAATAACTTTAATTAATCAACTTTTTTAAGCACAATAAATTGCGTGCTATAGTCTACGTTTTGTATTTTAAATTGAAATTAAATTTACAATAAAATAATGATGTAACAAAAAAATAGGGTACTGATTTCTTTTTTGAAGCTTTTAAAAAGTCACAACACTGTTTATAGCTTCTTTATTTTCATGTGTTGTATTCTCGTATAGTATATTTTCATAACATTTATACAATAAAATACTTGGTACATACATTTTGAATCATTTTAACGAATAAAATAACTTTAATTAATCAACTTTTTTAAGCACAATAAATTGCGTGCTATAGTCTACGTTTTGTATTTTAAATTGACATTAAATTTACAATAAAATAATGATGTAACAAAAAAATAGGGTACTGATTTCTTTTTTGAAGCTTTTAAAAAGTCACAAAACTGTTTATAGCTTCTTTATTTTCATGAGTTGCATTCTCGTATAGTATATTTTCATAACTTTTATACAATAAAATACTTGGAACATACATTTCGAATCATTTTAATGAATAAAATAACTTTAATTAATCAAGTTTTTTAACCGCAATAAATTGCTTGGTATAGTCTACGTTTTTTATTTTAAATTGATATTAAATTTACAATATAATAATGATTTAACAAAAAAATAGGGTAGTAAATTCATATTTTAATCTATTAAAAAGTGTTAAGAGTATTTATAGGTTCTCTATTTTCATGAGTTGCATTGTCGTATAGTATATTTTCACATCTTTTATACATTAAAATACTTGGTACATACATTTTGAATCATTTTAACCAAAAAAATAATTTTAATTAATCAACTTTTTGGTGCACAATAAATTGCTTGCTATAGACTACGTTTTGTATTTTAAATTGAAATTAAGTTTACAATAAAATAATGATTTAACAAAAAAATAGGATATTTATTTCTTTTTTGAAGCCATTAAAAAGTCATAAAACTATTTTTTGGTTTTTTATTTTCATAAGTTGCATTGTCGTATTGTATATTTTCACAACTATTATACAATAAAATACCTGGTACATACATTTTGAATAATTTTGACCAATAAAATAACTTTAATTAACCAACTTTTTTAAGCACAGTAAATTGCGTGCTATAGTCTACGTTTTGTATTTTAAATTGACATTAAATTTACAATAAAATAATGATTTAACAAAAAAATATGGTACTGATTTCTTTTTTGAAGCTTTTAAAAAGTCACAAAACTGTTTATAGCTTCTTTATTTTCATGTGTTGTATTCTCGTATAGTATATTTTCAGAAATTTCTTACAATAAAATACATGGTACATACATTTTGACACATTTTAACGAATAAAATAACTTTAATTAATCGAATTTTTTAAGCAGAATAAATTGCTTGTTATAGTTTACGTTTTGTATTTTAATTTTAAATTAAATTTACAATAAAATAATGATTTAACAAAAAATTAGGGTAATGATTTCTTTTTTTATGCTATTAAAAAGTAATAAAATTATTTATAGGCGTTTTATTTTCATGAGTTGCATTGTCGTATAGTATATTTTAACTACTTTTATACCATAAAATACTTGGTACATACATTTTGAATCTTTTTAACGAATAAAATAACTTTAATTAATCAATTTTTTTAAGCACAATAAATTGCTTGCTATAGTCTACGTTTTGTATTTTAAATTGACATTTAATTTACAATAAAATAATGATTTCACAAAAAAATAGGGTACTAATTTCGTTTTTGAAGCTTTTAAAAAGGCACAAAACTATTTATAGCTTCTTTATTTTCATGAGTTGCATTCTCGTATAGTATATTTTCATAACATTTATACAATAAAATACTTGGTACTTACAATTTGAATCATTTTAACGAATAAAATAACTTTTATTAATCAAGGTTTTTAAGCGCAATAAACTTCTTGGTATAGTCTACGTTTTGTATTTTAAATTGACAATAAATTTCCAATAAAATAAAGATTTAACAAAAAATAGGGTAGTAATTTCATCTTTTAAGATATTAAAAAGTCATAAAACTCTTTATAGGTTCTTTATTTTCATGAGTTGCATTCTCGTATAGCATATTTTCAGAAATTTTTTACAATAAAATACATGGTACATACCTTTTGAAACATTTTAACGAATAAAATAACTTTAATTAATCAAATTTTTTAAGCATAATAAGTTGCTTGTTATAGTCTACGTTTTGTATTTTAATTTGAAATTAAATTTACAATAAAATAATGATTTAACAAAAAAATAGGGTACTGATTTCTTTTTTTATGCTATTAAAAATTAATAAAATTATTTATAGGCGCTTTATTTTCATGAGTTGCATTGTCGTATGGTATATTTTCACAACTTTTATACCATAAAATACTTGGTTCATACATTTTGAATCATTTTAACGAATAAAATTACTTTAATTAATCAAGTTTTTTAAGCGCAATAAATTGCTTGTTATAGTCTATGTTTTGTATTTTAAATTGACATTAAATTTACAATAAAACACTGATTTAACAAAAAAATAGACTAATAAATTCGTATTTTAAGATATTTAAAAGTCATAAAACTATTTATATGTTATTTATTTCTATGAGTTGCATTGTCGTATAGTATATATTCACAACTTTTATACAATAAAATACTTGGTACATACATTTTGATTCATTTTAACCACAAAAATAACTTTAATTAATCAACTTTTTCAAGAACAATAAATTGCTTGCGATAGTCTACGTTTTGTATTTTAAATTGACATTAAATTTACAATAAAATAATGATTTAATAAAAAAAATAGGGTACTTATTTCTTTTTTCAAGCTATTAAAAAGTCGTAAAACTATTTATAGGTTCTTTATTTTCATGAGTTGTCTTGTGGTATAGTTTATTTTCACAACTTTTATACAATAAAATACTTAGTACATAAATTTTGAATCATTTTAACAAATAAAATAACTTTAACAAATCATGTTTGTTAAGCACAATAAATTGCTTGTTATAGTCTACGTTTTGTATTTTAAATTGACATTAAATTTACAATAAAATAATGATTTAACAAAAAAAAAAGGGTAGTAATTTCGTATTTTAAGCTATTAAAAATTTCATAAAACTATTTATAGGTTCTTTATTTTCATGAGTTGCATTGTCGTATAGTATATTTTCACAACTTTTATACAAAAAAATACCTAGTACATACATTTTGAATAATTTTGACCAATAAAATAACTTTAATTAATCAACTTTTTTAAGCACAATTTATTGCGTGCTATAGTCTACGTTTTGTATTTTAAATTGACATTAAATTTACAATAAAATAATGATTTATCAAAAAAATTGGGTATTAATTTCGTATTTTAAGCTATTAAAAAGTCATAAAACTATTTAGAGGTTCTTTATTTTCATGAGTTGCATTGTCGTATAGTATATTTTCACAACTTTTATACAACAAAATACTTGGTACATACATTTTGAATCATTTTAACCGTTAAAATGACTTTAATTAATCAACATTTTTAAGCACAATAAACTGCTTGCTATAGTCTACGTTTTGTATTTTAAATGAACATTAAATTTACAATAAAATAATGATTTAACAAAAAAAAATAGGGTACTTATTTCTTTTTTGGAGCTAGTAAAAAGTTATAAAACTATTTATAGGTTCTTTATTTTCATGAGTTGAATTGTCGTATAGTTTATTTTCACAACTTTTATACAATAAAATACTTGGTACATAAATTTTGAATCATTTTAACCAATAAAATAACTTTAATTAATCAATTTTTTTAAGCACAACAAATTGCTTGCTATAGTCTACGTTTTGTATTTTAAATTGACATTAAATTTACAATAAAATAATGATTTAACAAAAAAAATGGGGCACTTATTTCTTTTTTGGAGCTATTAAAAAGTCATAAAACTATTTGTAGGTTCTTTATTTTAATGAGTTGCATTGTCGTTTTGTTTATTTTCATAGTTTTTATACAATAAAATACTTGGAACATACACTTTGAATCATTTTAACCACAAAAATAACTTTAATTGATCAACATTTTTAAGAACAATAAACTGCTTGGTATAGTCTACTTTTTGTATTTTAAATCGACATTAAATTTATAATTAAAAAATGATTTAACAAAGAAAAAAGGGTACTTATTTCTTTTTTGAAGCTATTAAAAAGTCCTAAATCTATTTGTGGGTTCTTTATTTCATGAGTTGTATTGTCGTATAGTTTATTTTCACAACTTTTATACAATTAAATCCTTGGTATATAAATTTTGAATCATTTTAACCTATAAAATAACTTTAATTAATCAACTTTTTTAAGCACAATATATTGCTTGGTATAGTCGACGTTTTGTATTTTAAATTCACATTAAATTTACAATAAAATAATGATTTAACAAAAAAATAGGGTACTAATTTCGTATTTTAAGCTATTAAAAAGTCTTAAAACTATTTATAGGTTCTTTATTTTCATGACTTGCATTGTCGTATAGTTTATTTTCACAACTTTTATACAATAAAATACTTGGTTCATACATTTTCAATCATTTTAACCAATAAAATTACTTTAACTAATCAAATTTTTTAAGTACAATAAATTGCTTGCTATAGTCTACGTTTTGTATTTTAAATTGACATTAAATTTACAATAAAATAATGATTTAATGAAAAAATAGGGTATTTATTCCTTTTTTGAGGCTATTAAAAAGTCATAAAACTATTTATAGGTTCTTTATTTCCATGAGTTGCATTGTCGTATAGTATATTTTCATAACTTTTATACAATAAAATACTTGGAACATACATTTTGAATCATTTTATTGAATAAAATAACTTTAATTAATCAAGTTTTTTAAGCGCAATAAATTCCTTGGTATAGTCTACATTTTCTATTTTAAATTGATATTAAATGTACAATATAATAATGATTTAACAAAAAAATAGGGTAGTAAATTCTTATTTTAATCTATTAAAAAGTGTTAAAACTATTTATAGGTTCTCTATTTTCATGAGTTGCATTGTCGTATAGTATATTTTCACAACTTTTATACATTAAAATACTTGGTACATACATTTTGAATCATTTTAACTAAAAAAATAACTTTAATTAATCAACTTTTTGATGCACAATAAATTGCTTGCTATAGACTACGTTTTGTATTTTAAATTGAAATTAAATTTACAATAAAATAATGATTTAACAAAAAAATAGGACATTTATTTCTTTTTTGAAGCCATTAAAAAGTCATAAAACTATTTCTAGGTTATTTATTTTCATAAGTTGCATTGTCGTATCGTATATTTTCAAAACTTTTATACAATAAAATACCTGGTACATACATTTTGAATAATTTTAACCAATAAAATAACTTTAATTAATCAACTTTTTTAAGCACAAAGCTCTGAGAAGATCAACATCAAGCCCAACTTGAGTGAAGTGGTGAAGTTCAAAATCTCACTTTACTCGTAGCGAAATTTGAATGAAGCATCAGAGTAACAACCATAGTTGATCAAGTAAAGAATGGATTTTGATGTTGAAAGTTCCACAAGGAGACATCCATATTAATTCAAAGTCCAGCAAGCATGAGGACAAAAGGAAAAACGGTGATATCTAATCCTTATCTTGTGTTGTCCTTATTTGAAACTCTTATATGGGTGATATATAGATGATCATTGTATTCTTCCATTAGAAATCAATTTTTAAATTCACAAATTGTTTTTAGATTGTTATATAAAAATATTGTGCATAGTTTCTCAACTTTTCGATTAAAATGCACAGTTCAGAAATTATTTTATTTTTTTTTCCAAATCATCAAAATTATCTTTTCTTGATGCATATACATGTTTTTAAACAGTTTTTCAAAAGTTGGAAGTTAATATTTTTTTTTAAAATCAGAAATGCTTCAAATTCATTTAAAGTGGTCTTTCACATGTGATAATCTTTGGTGTGCTATTCTTTGCTTGAACTCCTAAGTTGTACCCTCCAACATGTTAGATATTATATCTGACAAGCTATCTATCTACATGAGTTTTAAGTACATCTCTTTGAAAAGTATTCAATGCGTGAAAAGCTGTATGCCTAATATCTTTATCTAAAAGTTATTCCAAAGATTATAATGTTCATTAATGCAATGAAGCAAGTTGTGCTAATGCATTAACCATTTAGTGGAATATCTTGTAAGTGCTTGCACGCTAGTCATTTGGACCAACGAGTCTGTGCCTCATTATTCATAAATCCTTGTACTCGATATGTTACTCAAATTCATTAACAATTGATAACAATTATATTTGAGAGTAACTAGAGCTTTGTGTCTTTCAAAACACAACTCTATGAGTCAAGATAATATCTCGATCAATGGCACATTCATTTAATCCATTTTGCTTTTGCGAAAAATTCTCCAACATGTTAACTTCAAAACATAACATATTGTACTCCGAAGTGAAGCTTTCTGATTATTTATAACTCATTAACTTCTAAATGTAGCATGAGCAATAATTTTGAAATGTTTCAAAAATGAGATTTTATACATTCAAAATTTCAAATTCGTAGTGCATGATCATGATTTCAAAGAACATTCATAATTTGAATAAATTTGCATATTCTATTATCAAACAAGGTTAGTTTTTTTTTTTCCATTCATGTTTTATCATTTCTTAAAGTTGGCCTGAATGAAATTGCTTTCAAAAGAATCTTATGCTTTTAAAAGAATTCATGATTGATATTTTAGAAAGCATAAGTTAACTTTTCAAGTTAGACTATATTTAATTGTTGCTAATTTAGTATTCCCTTTGCTCAAAAATAGCATGAGTCAATCATATAAGAGCATTAGAGTCACTACTGCTAATATTGTTTGGACCCATCAAAAGTTGGGTACCAGAGAATGCAATATGTATGTTTTGCAGGAACTCTGTTTTAACTTTTTAAAACAGGGATAAACAGAGTAGCGAACACTCTAAGGGGAACTCGAGTGCTAATGGAAATGTCTTTGAGAAGAAATGAGAATCATGAAAGAATACTCAAGTTCTAAGGATTTTACTCGAGTGATATGATCTGTACTCTCAACCAACACTTGAGAATAGATGAAAGTGATGCGCTTAAATGGAAGTTGAAGGATGATACTCAAGTGAACCTTCCATACTCGAGAGTCCATGTTCAACACTTGCTGAAATTTCAGATCATGGCATCAATGAAGCTTTGTACTTTGCACTTGCAACAATACTAGAGCGTAGGTTAGAGTATATGCACCACAGAGCTATGGTGAACAAAAGGCCAACGACTCCAAATATTTCACTATGAAATTTTATCAGATGATGGCCTCTGCAATCAACAAGTTACACATTGAGAGGACAATGACTTGAGTAATTACAACATTACTCGAGTGAGGTATTGTATTTCTTACTAAATTAATTACATCATTTGAATGACATCTAGAGTGGTATTGTGTTTCTTTTTCAAAACACCTTCATAGCAGCATTGATTTAAAAAAAAAAAATTTCTAACCAAATCTGTTGACCTCCATGATTGATTCACTTTTCAAAGTTTTCAATGATATCCTGATCTCAGGAAAGTTTTTAAATTCATTCTTCACACATGATTTTTGCCGTGCATCCATTAAGGGGGAGCTTCACATTCATTTGTGTATTATATCTTATAAGCTCATCTCCCACTTATTTTAGACCATTCGTATTCAGGATTAATTGATTAGTTTTGATGATTTATTGCTATTATGATTACATATTTTATCATGCTAATCATTCTCCTTCCAAGAAAGACTTCAAAACTATGACAGGAAAATTTGAGTAAATATGACTTGACGCTCAATAGTGAATAACATCTTGGATGCAACCTTCCAAGCAATATCATGCATGCCAATACAAAGAAGCATTAAGCATGTTGTGTAAAAGAAGCTCAACTCAATGGAGAATACTAGATACAGCATATACAAGAGTTGATAGCAAAGGGAGACAAAAGCAACCAAATTCAGAGAGGATGACACGGGACCTCATCAATCAATTCAAATGAGCATTTCTAAACCCTCTCTTTATATCTTGCCAATATCTTATTCATTCTCTTTAAGAATTTGCATTATTATTAAGTTTTGAAAATATAAGTTTTACCTCTGTAAATTGTTTGAAACTTGACTTTATAAAATCGGTGGAGAGATAATATATATGTCTGTGCTTTGTTCAAAATCTCAAAAATCTTTGCAAATTGTTTCAAACTTAATTGGGATTCCGAGGGAGCAAAACAATTTAGGGGGAGAAATAGTCATGAAAAATATTTTTTTGATGAGGGAGCAAAACTTAATTTCATATTTTTTTGACATATTCCAAACTTTTTGCTGAAGACAAATAGGGGGAGAAATAGTCATGAAAAATATGTTGCATCAAATTTGCTTTTATATTCATACATATTTTCATGAAGAATTTGTCATCATCAAAAAGGGGGAGAATGTTATATATGATTAGTTTTGATGATGTCAAATATATAAGAGCAAAAAGTTTTTATAATGTATATTGACTAACAACTATACTTAATGTAAATTTCTTATATAGTTTGGTCAATGAAAAGGAGAAAAGTTGTTTGAGTTTAATTATGTAAAATGATCTTATAAAATAAAATGGGAACATCAAGTTTCAAGCTTTTATATTTGTAATTGGAGGATGATGTGGTTAATTAACTCAATTTGAAGTTTACATATATGTTATATCATCTTACATTGAGTTACATATCATCTAACCTTCATTTGGATGCTCAAAATTGTTTCTGGAAGTCAAAACTGGAGTCCTGACTCATAAACTCGAGTTAAATGAGTGTTTTAAGTTTTATGAATCAAAACTTGAAGTAAAACTCGAGTTTAGAATCAATTTTTGGGATTTGTGACCCAAAACTCGAGCTTTAAGAAGTTAAAACTCGAGTTTCGAGCTCCTCGGCTCTGTTTCTGTCTCAGTTTTATATGTATTCAGTATTTTGACTATATCTCCCAAACCACACTTCCGATTGATGTGAAACCAGTTTCATATGAAACTAGACTCAAAATTCGGTTTATATACATCAAGAACAAAATCAAAGCATTTCATATGAAGAAGATATGGGTTTCTAAACCTTGGTGGTCAGATTTAGCTCTTTATCACTGACCTGTGCTTATTGTGACTACTATAAATTTCGAAATACAAAATATTTTGAACTGATTATTCTTTCATTTGAAAGTAGATTCAAAGAGCTTTTCAAGGATATCTTATTTGCAAAGTTTGGAGTTGAATTGAGAGAGTTATGGTCGTTACAAGTTGAGCTTTGTGCTGAAACCTGAAACATGTGCTAAGTCATGAACAGAACTCGAGTTTCGGTCTCCAGAACTCGAGTCTCGGGCTTAAACCTTGGTTTTTCACATCTTTTTGAAGTAAAACTCGAGTTATGGCTTAGGGAACTCGAGTTTCGGGCATGGAACTTGCTAAACTGGAGTTTTGGTCTACAGAACTCGAGTTTCGGGCATCGAACTTGCTTTTTTCACGTAACTTTCAAGTAAAACTCGAGTTTTACAAGAAGTTTTCATTACAACTCGAGTTATGAGCATCAGAACTCGAGTTTTGAAGAGAGAGAATCCAAAACTTCCTTTCAGAACTCGAGTTACAATAAAAGTTTTGATGGAACTCGAGTTATGGATAACAGAACTCGAGTTTCGAAGAGAGAGAAATGAAACTTCCTTCTCGACTTGAAGTTTTGAGTGAAAGTTATTACAGAACTCGAGTTTTGGGATAATGGAACTCGAGTTTCGAGCTGAGGCACAACACCGAACTTCAAAACTTCCTTCCAAACTTGAAGTTACGCTTAGAGTTTTCATAGAACTCGAGTTTCGAGAGACAAACTTGTTTTAAACGTAAAACTTCCAATGCAACTCGAGTTACATATAAAAGTTATGTTTTGAAAATCCTATAACTTGAAGTTTTGCAACTGGAACTCGAGTTTCACGATGAAAAACTTCTTCTAAACTTAAAACTTCCAAGGAAACTCGAGTTACAATGAAAGTTATGATTTTAAACATCTGAAACTTGAAGTTTTGGCTACTGGAACCCGAGTTTCAAAGAGCGCATAGTATCGTGACTTACTGGAACTTCTAAAAACCCGAGTTTTATGTTCTGTAACTCAAGTTTTATCAAAACTCTTATTAAAACTCGAGTTACAACAAAAGTTATGAGATTTCTACTTTGAAAATTCTTCAATAACTTGAGTTATGAGAAAGCAAAACTCGAGTTTGCTTTACTTTCAGTTACGCAGCGTGATGTTGATCTCAAATCTTTCTTTCTTCACTTATTTGAATCTTATTTGCACTCATAAATGCTTATTCCTTTTACTTATTAACAGAGAATGGGTTGCTTGATTGTCTCACAGAAAAATGCTCAACCGACAAAAATCACAGAAACAACCAGACGTGTCAGAAGCATCAAATATTTTCGGACAACTCCACAATGGCTGTTCATTATCTTTCAATAAACAAATATTGTCAGAACAGATTACAAGTTTGAAAGATAGAACACAAGAGCCAAAGCCAACGGAAAAATAGGTCGCTCCACTCCAACGGCTATATTTTTGAAGACAGAACACAAGAGCCAAAGCCAACAGAAAAATATGGTGCTCCTCTCCAACGGCTATATTTTGACAACATCTATAAATAAGAGGAAGCAGGCAACGAAGAAGATGATGAAGGATATAGAGTCACCAAGCACAACACGTAGAGTGTGAAAACACACAACATTAGGACTCTGTTATTATGCTTCTCTGAGAGCTTCAGTGATGATACAATCCACTTCATAGAGTGAAGTATTTCCTAGATAGAATCATCCCAACCTTTGAGAGTAACTTAGGATAGACCTGAGTGAAATAGAGTGTAACCTTACATGTGGTAACGGGGAGTGATTGTAAAGGTCCTCAAGTACCTACGTTAAATCTTGAATCGGTTTCACAAATGTCCAGTTAAATTTGTGGGGTTTCTCAAGTACCAACGGTTACAAACTTGAGTGGGTTTCATAAATACCTGGAAAAGTTTATAGGGTTCTCAAGTACCTACGGTTACAAACTTGAAATAGCCCGTGTATGTGTATTATTGAATATGTGGCTGTAATGGTTTTCCAAGTACCTGGGTTAAACTTGGATGATATAGTGAATTGCAAATCTCAGAGGAGTCTGAGGACTGGACGTAGGTCAGAGAGGACCGAACCAGGATAAATCTCTGTGTGCTAATCCTTCTTTCATCTTCATTAATTTCTAATGATTCCATTCTTACTCTATCCAATTTCATTATCTATTTTTATCAACTTATGATTTGGATATTTTGATTAATCAAGGTTTGAATAGAAAATTTTTGAAACACCCAATTCACCCCCCCTCTTGGGTGTCGGCCATCCTAACATAAAATACTTGGTACATACATTTTTAATCATTTTAACGAATATAATAACATTAATTAATCAATTTTTTCAAGCACAATAAATTGCTTGTTATAGTCTACGTTTTGTATTTTAAATTGACATTAAATTTACAATAAAATAATGATTTAACAAAAAAAATAGGGTACTAATTTGTTATTTTAAGCTATTAAAAAGTCATAAAACTATTTATATGTTCTTTATTTTCATGAGTTGTTTTGTCGTATAGTATTTTTTTCCCAACTTCTATACAATAAAATACTTGGTACATACATTTTGAATCATTTTAACCAAAACAATAACTTTAATTAGTCAACTTTTTTAAGCACAAAAAATTGCATGCTATAGTCTACGTTTTGTATTTTAAATTGTCATTAAATTTACAATAAAATAATGATTTAACAAAAAAATAGGGCACTAATTTCGTATTTTAAGATATTAAAAACTCATAAAAATATTTATAGGTATTTTATTTTTGATGAGTTGCATTATCGTACAGTATATTTTCACAACTTTTATACAATAAAATACTTGCTAGATACATTTTGAATCATTTTAACCAAAAAAATAACTTTAATTAATCCATTTTTAAAGCACATTAAATTACTTGCTATAGTCTACGTTTTGTTTTTTAAATTGACAATAAATTTACAATAAAATAATGATTTAACAAAAAAATAGGGT
>QFDD01114857.1:0-21711 GCA_006871305.1 Vachellia collinsii
ATCACAATAGAATCCGAGACAATTTTTGTTTTTGTGTTGATTTAATTTGAGTTAGTGACTTACGAGCTGTAAAGCTCCTATATGTGCTAGTTAGTGCCTATACAGCAGAAAGCACCAGTCAATATAATTATTAGTAATACCGCTAAATTAAAAATCAAAATTAAAATCACTACACTGACGTCCTCATATATAATAAGCGTTAATGAAAATGCCTGTGGTATAAGTAAGCCCGATTGAGTGACTGCTCGACAAATTATTCATGATGAGTACTAATGAGTATATAGAAATTAAAGAATGTGCACACCGTTGAATTTCATATTTCTAAGAAGATAATGTTGTATAAATGCGGATAGTGAAACTCATATATGCCATCAGTTAGATATCCATCTGATAAAAGGAGTCTTCTGATTGAAAGAGGAATTTATATTTTGATATATATATATATATATATAGAGAGAGAGATCAGGTGGATCTTATTTAATTTTAAGTCTTTTTTTTTTGCCAATTATTTAATTTTAAGTCACTTAAATCTCTGCAGGTTATAAATAAAACAGTTCTGTATGTGCATCGAAAAATTTCTTCCATTTTATTATGGGCCACACGTTATGGTGACGCCGTCCTCTTGTCAGTCAATTTTTTTTTTTATTTGGATTAGTAATGAATTGATATCATCGTTCCGACTATGATCAAGAACTAATAATATTTGAAGATCCAAGTTATCATTTTCCATAGCTGTGTGTGAGCTTATTCATGCATCTCAAGAAGTTTCAGACATGAATCGCATGATTTATAGTGCTTGTTTATAAATTTTATATGACTATTTTAAATTTATTTCCTAGTTAATTGTATGAATTCAATCGTCACACCCAATTCAAATTTTATCTAAAGTTTAAGTTATAGATTTAGGATACACGTTAATAATATTTGGCACCCGCACACAGAATACGTGTAATATATGGAAAAGGTGGTTTAGGGTACACATGAATACTATTCCTGTGTCGACGGTGAATATAATGTTAATTAACTCATCTTCTTTCAATCTGTTGTTACTGCTGTTTAGCTCACAAATATGAAAAAGATGACCCACCGGCCACGAAGAGTACTGTAAGCCACTCCAAGCGAATATCATTAACCAGCCCTACTTTTATTCCACTAGCCATATTTTTGTTGGTTATGACCTAATTCAACCAAGTTACGTTCACTTAATTTGATTGTTCGACACGTTAAAAGAATATATTAATCGATTTATAATTATTAAGTGGGAGGCATGCATGCAAGTGTTCACCATGATGATCGTTTTCTCATTGAGCCCAAGAACCACAATGGTGTCTCATTTATTTTCTCATTCGATGGCCTGCTCTGAAAAATAATTTTTGATTGAAGAGTATATGTGTGTGTACCGTGCAAATGAAATACTTAGAAAGAATCAATATGGTTCGATCTAGCAGAGGAAGCTAATATGTTACAATGTAGTGAATTAATGTTTGAATTCATATTGTAAAAATTGCACACATTGATACTTGATAATGCTTCAAATATAATTATCTATAGTAAGAAAATATGTGCTTAGGAGAAATATATATACTTTTATGATTCTATTTATAAGTAGTTTCCTTTATATTTCATATAAACTAAGGAAAATTTTAAACTTCATTAACTCTATCTTAAAATTTAATAACTTTTCAAGTTTATTCCTATTTAATATACACTATAAATATAAGAGCACAATTAACACATAGTAAATGAAGGGTAAAATTGTACATAAAAAAAATTAATGAAATAATTTATAAATTATATCAAATGAAATCTTTTATTTGCCCCGCAAGGAGTTGCTGGAGGAGTATATTTGTTGAAGCCAGTGTTTGGCTAATCAAATTTTACCGAATCGTGAAGCAAATGAATGAATTCTTCAAGTCAGCGCATTAATGACTCTTCAATCATGAATCTTTAAGCCGCTAGTGTTGAACATGCACGGTATAGCTCCTATAGTTTTTAAGAACATGATCCTTTCTCTAATACATATAACAAGGAAAAACAAAAATTCATATGCTATGTGATTTTTTTTTTTTCAATTTTTGTCATTGTATTCAATATCACTCTATTTTAAGGTTTAACCGCCTCCATTATTTAATGCCCTCCATCTATCAAGAATATTATTAAAAACAAGTAATAAATACATTTTGAAACAAAACATATAAAGATCGAATGAACATTTAAATCATAATAAGAGTAAGTATATGAATGGAGTAAATATTCCATCTGGGCCAAAATATAAGTCAATTTTTAAAGAATTTTTTTTATCGATACTAAAGTAAACCATATGAAGAGTAATTAATGCTTAAATATATCATCTCATATTTTCTCTCTTATTCAAAATCTTATTTAACATAGGTAAAGTTAAAACTTTTCAATTTAAAACATATTTAATAAGTTAATCAATATTCCTGGGTTCTAATGAGGTATTTGAAAGTAAGTTATTACTTTTATACTCCATCCATGTAACTTACATCCTAGTAAGGGCACTCATCAAAAGTATATAATAAGCCCATCCAACCCATTAAATCTGAATCTTTCAGATTTAATTTAGATGGTTCATATCTGATTTTTTTTTTTTTTTATGAAAAAAACTTATTTTAATGGGTATAAAATTTAAAATAAAATTAATCTCTTAACTATCGTATTTTTAAATAATAATTTTTTATAAAAAAGATTGCTAATTTAAAAAATTAGATTTGTATTTTTTAGAATCAAATTTGGATACTCTAAATCTAATAAGTTGAGGGAACTCATTATTTTGATGATCACTTAGTCCCATACTTAGAAGGTGCATTGCATATATATGGCTAATAATTAAGCTGTGAGCTCCCAAATTTGATCTTCCCCCGATACAACCAAATATTAGAAGGTGGAGGACACAGATCCACAACGAGGATTCATAGTGGTAAACTATAGCTACTGCCTGAATTTCCTTTTCCCAGTAAAAGAATTACAACCTTTTGCAGTGGGCAGTGCACAATTTTAATTTCTTTTTCAGCTGGGCAGCAGTGTGTAACTGCACAATTTTATTGGAACTTCTATTCTATTTATTTATCATTGCTCTAAAAGCCGAGGCATTTGGTGGATGAACTTTAGAGAGTCACGGGATTCTCCAACCATAATAATTTATTATCTCCTGTTCAACTCTAGAAGCAGCAACTGATGCACACCTGATAAAAAGAAATTAAAAAAAAAACAGGAATATTCTTAAGATTAGCATCGGATGACCGAACTTTTGCATCCTATATATGTCCTTCGATCGGAAGCAAATTTTTCCCCACAGTCTCAAGCCTCTCCATCAACTTGTCCTTCCAAGCTAGCTACCTACCTCTTCCCAGCTGGTTTAATTTGGTTATCTTTATTAGAGCCATGGGGATCGAGTCAGGAACACAAGTGAAGGAAGGAAGTTGGTGGAGCTGCCTCAAGAATTTGCCTCACAAGTCCATGTCCAACGTTATGAGCTTCGCGGAGGGCGTAAAGAAGATCGGAAAAGATGATCCAAGGAGAATTACTCACTCTATAAAAGTAGGATTAGCTCTCACACTAGTCTCTCTCATATACTACTGGAGGCCTCTTTATGATGGCTTTGGTGTTGCAGGAATGTGGGCTGTCCTCACTGTCGTTGTAGTCTTCGAGTTCACTGTAGGTAAGTTCATACCGGTGATCACAGAATTCATCTATATATTTTTATTAGTAGTATATCACAAACAATTGTATCTGAATTCTGTAATATATATATATATATGTAAATGTTTGTATATATTGTTGCTACGTTCAGGTGCAACTCTGAGCAAAGGCATAAATAGAGGTTGTGCAACATTCTTAGCAGGAGCTCTGGGATTTGGAAGCCAACACTTGGCTATTTTATTCGGAGAAAAAGGAGAGCCTGTTGTACTAGGGGCCCTTGTCTTCATTCTGGGTAAATATAAATGAATAACAAAAAAAGGAATGAATAATGTGTTTGAAACTACGAGTAATATAAATTTGTAGGACTAATTAATTAAGTTGTTAATTTGTGAATAAATGCAGCGGCAGGGTCTACATTTTTGAGGTTTTTCCCAAGGATAAAGGCAAGATATGATTATGGGATGGTGATATTTATATTGACGTTCAGTCTGGTGGCAGTATCAGGATACAGAATAGAGAAACTCTTCGAGCTTGCTCATCAAAGGTTCTCGACCATTCTAATAGGTGGAGCAGCGTGCATGACGATTTCCTTATGCATTTTCCCTGTTTGGGCAGGCCAAGATCTTCACAACATGGTCGCTTCCAACATTGAAAAGCTAGCCAATTACCTGGAAGGTGATATATATATATATATATATATATGATCCATGTTCTTGCATAACAGACTCGTTGCATGTTTCTAATAATTCAACTCCTGGCGTCAATAATTTTCAGGTTTCGAAGGTGCATACTTTCAGTGCTCAGAGGATAAAGCAAAACCTGAAAAATCAAAACTTGAAGGATACAAGAGTGTTCTGAATTCCAAAGCATCTGAAGAATCCTTGGTGAGCATTAAAAAGTAGTGACTCTTTCAATATTTTGTTTAGCATTGTCATCACTTCTCAGGATCTTATCTCGACAATATATATGGAACAGGCAAATCTAGCAAGGTGGGAACCAGGACATGGCCGATTTCGTTTTCGTCATCCTTGGAAACAATACCTCAAGATTGGAGCACTTTCTCGGAAATGTGCTTACAAGATGGAAGCTCTCAGTGGTTACCTTAGCTCTGAAATCCAAGTAATTAATAAAACCAACTTCTCATAGTTTATATATATATATAGCATATAGTAGTTTGTATAACCCACTTTTCATATATGCACCTACATTTCTTTTTAATATGATATGGATTTTTCCTTCCAACAGGTGTCTTTAGACTTTAATAGGAAGGTTCAAGAATCATGCACAAAGATGACTTCTGAATCAAGCATCGCACTAAAATCATTATCTTTGTCCATTAAAACAATGAAAGAGCCTTCTGAAGTGAAACCCCACCTGGAGAATTCTAAGATCGCAGTTCAAGACCTCGAAATCGCAGTCAAAACTGCCTCTTTAGAGGACATAGATGTCTTAACAATTGTTCCACTTGCCACGGTGGCATCCATACTCGTAGAGATCACAAAGACAGTGGAGGAAATCTATGAAGCTGTCTCTGAACTCTCAAACTTGGCTCATTTCGACAAAGTGGAGCCCAAAGTCTCGCCGGAGAAGCCACACTTACTTCATCAAGGTGTTATAAATCCAGTCGTGGACGGTGGTGGTGCAGATCATATTGAAATTATTACCATCAAAGATTCCAACACTGAGAAGGACATTTCTGCCGCAAAATCCAAACCAACAAAGGGCGCATCTTGTAAATAGATTGATTTTAATTTTACTTGACAGTTAATTATTAGTAAGTTTGGGAGGCTACTCAACAGTTTTTCTCCAGGTTGAGTATTAAAATGTAGTCTCTGACCTCATCTTTAGATGATACAGTTGTACGTGGGATATGAAAGGAAATAACTTATTAGGGAAAATTGAACTAGCAACGCCTCCGAGTCTCTTTCGTGACTTTGATATATCATAATAAAATGAAAGAAAGGGCGCAAAACTGAAGAAGCCGAAACAAGAGTGACGTTGGCAACTTGGTTTTATTTCAAGATGCTTGAAAGCTTAATAAACTCTGAACTTCAATGAAATTAATGGCGATTAACGTGCATCTATGTTTATAAAAGCCATACAAAATTGACCATGGCATCGATATATACATATAAAAATTATGGAAGGCACACTCTTAACAAGTTAAAACAATGTGGCTTATTTTCGGTCTAAATATATTCTTAACATACACCAGTATATAGTAAGAATAGAGGGAGCGCATATATATATATATATATATATAGAGGACCTCTTTAAGTGAATTACATGCACTAAGGTAAAAGGTAAAAAATAGTTAACGGTGGAAGATGACAATATTCATCTAAAACTGTTGTTCATAGAGTGAAGGCTTATTTAACCAACTGGTGACCTCTAAAGCACATGACAATAACAATATTTATCGTTGCTACGAAGCTCGCCTTCTATAAAACATGAACTCTGATTATCATAAAGTATATCAACAAAAATTAGTGAGTATTGAAAAATGAAAAATATTACTAAAGAAAGGTTGAAGAGTACAACAACAGTGACTTATTACTTATTAGGGTCAATAATCTTCAAGATTTTATAACATGTGGCAATTATGACAGAGAAATACAGCTTTCTGCATTATATGATATTGAGACAACATAGCTTTGACAGCACGATTATTGGAAGAAACCATATGCTTTACACATATGCACCATCGTAAGAATGGACTATTTCAGCCAAAGCACTTGAATTTTTTTAAGTATATACAATTGAAGTTCAATTTCCAACAAAATAGCAGTAAGCATATACTTAATCACTAGGAAATCTTAAAGTTGAAGCAACAGAGAGTGGCATGCATATGCCTATGCACCTAGAAGAGACGAGTTATTTTGGGTTCGTACGTATATTTGATTAATTTTATAGCCCGATCTTTATTTTTTTCTTTTACAAATTCATGGCCAATCTAAAATGGGTTGATTTGTTCCCTGACTCTAATTGCGCGTTTTGATCAAATCATTACAATCAACTTTTTGTCGCATAAATAATAGCAGTGTGACATTTTTTTTCAATTGGCATGCATTTATCTGTATGGTGACGAAAAGTGATAGAGAATAATGATTTGAATTACGTAGAAGAGAATCTGATAATTATATTCTTGCAAGAGAAAGAGGGACTTCGCATACATAATGAACACAATAAAAGAGCAAGGCTAAACAATGTCGTTAGTATATATTGAATAAACACACGAGACAAGCAGCGAGTGACTACTATTCGTTGGCGCTTTTAGCGGGAATGGTTCTCTGAAAGAAATGAAAAAGAAATATATGCACAATGTCTCCAAGATGTCTACAACACTTTTGTTTAAGCTTAATTTGTCCCCGTCTATTCCTATATTATAGGATGTAAGTTGGATTAATCGGCGAATTTCCTACAAGATACAATAGAGACTCTTTAGTATGGATTGTACTCACAACACTCAAGTCAAGACAACAAAGGTTTTTTACAAAATGATAATTTGGCTTTATCTATGTGTGCACTTAAATATAAAGACAATGAGTTTGATCTTGTTGTGTGAAAATTGTGTGTCCAAATAGAAAGATGGGGAGGGTATTTATAGAGTATGGAAAGATGTCTTGAAATGGTACCTTTTGAAGCAATATTTTTTTCAATTAAAAGTCACAACCATAATAACTTTTCCATGACGAGTTATATCTTTATGGTATATAGGGATACATACTTTATAATTATAACCCCTTACACAACCCTTCAAATAAACCTGTTAATTTATAAGGACATAACCCTTTAAATAAACTTGTTATTTTATAAAAACATAACTTTTGAAAAATCACATCTCTTCATTTTAAAAATATTCTAACAATTCCCCACCATTTTTAAAATGATCAAAACTCTTATCACTTTGGAAATCTTATATTGTTAGTGAAGGTATCTTGAGGATTTGAACATTTATTAGAGTAAGACAGGGTTTTACCGATCCGAAATAATGTGGTAGACTAAGCTTTGAATCAATCATTCCATGTGAACAGGTGTGCATGAATTACGTATGACATCTCGGGCCATTGTATGCCACTTTAAAATAACACGTTTATGCTATTCGTATCCTTTTCATGAGAACTTCAGAGTCAAGCCCTTAAACTCTTAGAAGTGGCCTCACTTCATTCTCTTATAGATAGACTCTATCAAGAGCACCATCATGATAAATGCTCCAATAAATATATGCTTACCGGTTTATTAAGAGTTAAATTAATGCTCAATCTTTCTCCTTTTAATCTCATGGTTACCAAATACTTTTCAACCCTGGGGATGTATAAAAAATGTTAAGTACTTGCAATTACTCTGATAGCGTATTTTTATCATTGAACTCAAAATTTAATATGATGATCAAGTGTGAGCTGGATGTCTATTATTAGCAACCAAGGTTTATAGGACTTTAGACCTATCCCATTCGATGTTTTTAATACAATATTCTTTGTCAAACCTTTCATCAAAGTATCTACAACATTTAATTCAAATCTTTCATAATTTATGGATATCTCTGTCCCATAGTACGTTCAAGGCAAAGCCTTGTACTAAAAGCTGAACATTTGACTGCTGCCGGATCACTTGGATCTCTATTTAAAAAACGGTAGAAAGGTTCTTACGCATAAAGCTATCAGAATTCAAAAGTCTCAAGAAAAAGATGCTCATTGTTAGCATAAGCTTGACCTCAGTATCTACATACAATGTTCCTTTAATTTGTCTGTCTGAAGAAAAGTCCAAAATGGGGGAAGCTTCGCATGTATATTATATTGAAGCAGAAAATTCCCCACTCTTAATTTAGGATTGATTTGGAGAATATACAAGTTTACAAGCATGGATTCACACCAAAAAGAACGGTCGGAACGAAATCAAAGAAGCATGACAGATGTCATGCAAATTTTTTTTTTTTGTATTCTTTCGGCAGTATGCTTTTTGATGTTAAAGTCATGATCACTAGTCCACCTCCTTGTTCCTTTTTCACTCCAAGGGATAATTAAATTTGCATGCACTGAACATTTGATTAGTTTCAGGACACTATGCATGTTGTTCTCAACAATAGTTTTCCTCAGTGGAAATGTTCTTCAAGTGCCGGTAACTATAGGCTCTCTCAAATCTTATTATTCCCCCAATACCTAACAGGATGCATGTCTATACGTTGAACTCTAGGATTTCTTGGCCTTTCATTATTTTTTCCTTGATTTTTGTTCACTCTTTAAATTATTTGTGCATATTTTAGATACTCAAAAGAGGAAAATTTGCATTTGATTTTTGGTTGCTCCTTATGGCATAAGTATGCATATTTTGATCATATTTTTAGTTAGTTTCTTATGCTTTTGATGCCATTCCTTTGTAGGAACATTTTGATACAATGATCAAGTGATTATAGCCACTTTTCTATGCTTGAAAAACTTGTTAAGGATGAGAGGATCATAGGAAAATCAATTCAGCAAAAGGTAATAAAATTGAAACCGAGTTGATGAGCAACTGGACCATGATTGGAACGCCTAGACCATGACCATATGGAGAAAAATAGAGGTTTCAAGACCGAGAGCTGCGGCACCTAGGTGCTAGGATGAGTGCCTAGGCTACAATTATGTAAAAAGAAGACAAAGAGGAAGAGGGCCTAGACACTCTTACGCTGACAGCAAAATGCACAACTGAACTAACCCAAAACTTTTAGGGTTTTGGGCATATGTACCCCTCCATTTTGCCTTGACCATCATTCTTGACTTTTGGGGAGCATTTGGGAGTATTTTGTTGTGTTAAGGCTTACTTCTTGATGGAGATTGAACTAGGTTTTGAAGAGATTGGATTTTTTTTTCTTGATTTTTCCTCTCCATCTTGCTTTCTCTACTCTTGATTCAATATTTGTGCTAATATATATTTATTTTTTTATGGGTTTGTTGAACATAAGTGACTAAATACTTTTCCCTAGGATTATTTTGAACCATTGTATAGATTAATCCTCAATTTCTCCTCTCTATTTGTGATTAATGATATAGATGTATTTATTTTACTCTTTGCTTAATGCTTTTTGTTGATTAGCCACTAATAAATTGTTGGGTTCACTTGATTGATGTTTGAGAGGATTAGGTTGCATGTAGAACTTGAGTAAAATTATATAGGAACTTGAAGTTTGCATAATAAGTGGATGGTTTTGTTAGTTAAATAGAGATATACTTACTAACCTTGAATCGTCACATTAGTATTGGAGTTTGAAAATTGGATTTTATTAATTGTAATATGAGATTGAGCAATTAATACAACTAAACACTTTTTTTTACTTGAGAAAGCTTTTGCAAGTACTTTTTGAATTCTAGATTAAAAATTTTTTCATTTAGAGTATCTATGAGAGGAGGTTATTCTAGATTTTATCTTATTCTTAAAATCCATAAATCACTTGTTTATACTTAATCAGGTTTTGAAACTAAATCTTCATGGGAATGATACCATACTTATTACTTTCTTAGTTAGCATAGCCCGTGCACTTGCAGTGCCAACAATGTGTGTATACTGTTAATGTTATAAAGAGGAACAGAAGTAAGCATGGGCTTAATCTGATTAATTACAAGTTGCAACTAAAAGACATTCCCGTACTTGCACACTGTGAGCGCCATGTTTTCGATCTTCGTCTTCAAACATTTACCTAGTCAGAGGGTTACCACTTACCATTCTTTCATGGGAATCACGTGGCTATTATTTAATACCGCACTTATGAAATGGAAAGCAGGATGACATGTAATAAGGGGAGGAAAAGTTACATCCCAATCTGATATTTGAAACTTTTCAGATATTTAAAAGTATTTATCGTTTAGAACCTTGTCTATACCTTGATCCGGAAGCGGAAAAAGAGAATTTACAAGCTCTTCTTCTGAGCTGCTTTTGTGTTTAATGGTGTAGACTCTCTTTGAATCCCAATGCTTCATTGGACTGCTTAAATATATTTTATTCAGAAAGGGGCCAAAAAATCATATTCAAAAACACTTTCTTCTTAATTCAAAAAAAAAAAAAACACTTTCTTCTGTGATCAGTCGTCCGATTGAATGTGACGCCCATAGTTTCGAAAACCACAATCTGAACGATTATATTATGATTTCTATGTTTGGCTAATTTTTCTTTTCCTCTTTGACAAAAATAAAACGCTATACATGGGAAGGGTTCTTTAGTACATTTTGTGTAAGGTCCTCTTTAAGCATCTTATGACAATTCGTTACAATAAGAGATTATCCTTGCAGTGCTGATTGTCACAGTCGTATCGTATGTCCCAGAAATTGCTCCACTCTCATTCAATGATAAGATGCCTTAATCTTTCTCGGGAGATTTGAATTCTTTTGATCACATTCCTATGTTTTCAAAAACGAATAGCAAACCGTATATCTTCTTTTAAGTATACTTAAGGTTACACACAATGAGGATCGATGCCTCAACTGAACAGAAAAGGAGGGGTGTACAGAAAATACACACACATAATCATTTACATACGGGGAAACTTGTTACAAGGGAAAACTGACATTTTGGCATTCTAAGTTAACACTACATAAACTTAGGGGTGATCACATGAAAGGCTCCTAGCTACAACTCATTACAACCAATAACTTTTATTAAAGTTAACACTACGAATTCAACCTGCAAAATCTATTTGCTATTCTATTCAGTATTCACTGAGGCAAGAGATTATCCTTGCAGTGCTGATTGTCACAGTCGTATCGTATGTCCCAGAAATTGCTCCACTAACTACTAAATCTATTTACCAGCCATAGATGGGATTTTCTACCTGAGGGGGTAGGAGATTGAGGTCTTTACAGTGCTGCTTGTCATAGTCACGTGTGCCAGGTATTGCTCCAGTACATAGCCTCAGGAATTCATTACCAGTGAAGCAATAGTGAGCAAAAGCCAAGCCTCCATCTACTAGTCCCGTCAGATTAGGCATTGATGCGGACCTTGCAACAACCTTTTCTCCTTTCAAGACTTTTTCAAGCTCAGAATATTCCATGAATCTTTGAGTGGCAGCTTCCCACGAAAGTTGATATCTTTGCTCAGGGGTAAGAGGATGGGGTTCATTGGCTAAAGCTTCTTTTACTTTTGCCACAAAGTCTTCAGATGTCTTGTAAGTCAAACAATTCGGGAATGACATAAAGAACTGATTTGACGGATGATCAGCACACACTACAAATTTTCCCATGGCAAGCGCCTCAGCTGTAGCTGTGCAGAGCACGTCACTGATACTAGGATTTATAAAGACTTTGTACCTTCAGAAAGGAGGAAAATAGTGTCAAAAAGTTAACCGAACCAAATAAAAAGAAAGATCATTACTAGTATCTGGTTAATTTAAACATTGCCACACAGGTGGAAAGTCCAAGTATGAAGGCATGGAAGAAGATATAAACAGTTTCAACATTGCAGTCTCCATAGCATGTAGTTAACTCTATGATGCAACTAAAAGCAGTTACTTTTCCAATTTAGCTTACATACGGTTTATGAGAATACAAAGGGTTCTTTCTGGTGAATATATTCTAACATTAAAAAAAAAATCATTTCAATTTATCCTTACCCATGAAGAGAATCATCCGCATGGTCTCTTCCTTTCTGAAAGTTGAGATTTAAATCCAATCTTCTAGCTGCACTCTGAACTTCATGAGCGTCCTCTCCATTTCCAAATACATCCAACTTGAAGCCATCAAGGTCGCTCTTATGCTTCGCTAATAAATCTATCAATTCCTTGTATCCCTTCGCCCATACCATCTTTCCCAAGAAATATGCTCCTTTTGTAAAGGCTTTCTGCCCAACCTCCCTCTCTGCAGCAACCTTCTCCCCAATTTTCAGAAACTTGGGATTCACACCATGAACATTACAAATTTCAGACTTGGGTAAATCCTGAGTGGCAGCTGAAAGACGAAGAACCTGGATAAAGAAGAACAACTTAGGTCCTTCTGTCTAGTTAAGTTCTCCAACAACAATCTAACTCCAGTGTGCATTAATAAAGAGAAAAATAAAAATATTTTTTTTGTTAATCATCACAAGTTCTAGCTTGCATACAATCATACCTTGTGGCAGTATGCTCTTGTCACCCAGTTGTTTATGTGTTTCACAAAAAATGCTTGGAGGGCCCCATTTTTCTCTCTCTTGATGTATTCCAAGTAATTCGTATGGACAATACCAACAACGTGGTTGAATTTGTCTGTCCAACGCTTACCATGATGGTACCAATTTAAATGTTCTGGTTCTTCCAGTATAGCAATGTCAGCTTCCTTAGATGGTATGAACTGAGAAGTGTCTCCAGCAGGTATAATACTACGTCTTTCTTTTGAAAACTAAACAAAGAAGGACAAATACCTCAGAATTGACTGTAATTTAATTCGATACAAGGTAGCACATTGCTAACTTCATAAAAGAATTACCTTCCCAGGATAAAAGGAAACTTTAAAGTCTGGCTTGAAACCAATCCTTTCCTCAAGCCAATTCCGTATATAAACTTCCTGCTCCTCTGGTGAACTAAAAGTGAGATTGCCAGGATAAACTCGTTCTTGATCTGACTTACAAAGCCATGGAACCAGTAAAGTAACTTTTTGCTTTGCAGATTGTGATAGATACGCTGCTCGAAATAGTGGATTCACAGCTGTTCCTGTCATCCAAGGAAGACTAGCAGTTGTAACTATTGCAATGTGTCTTTCAGTGCCTGATGAGTCATATATCTTGTAACTATTCCCAAGAGCAGAAGATTCTTCCCCAGATAAGGACTGCAGAAACAGTTGGTTTTTCCGTTTGCTATACAAGCTTTCCACTATCTTCTCACATATCTCTGCAACCAAATTTGAACAAACTATTAAAATTCACAAAAGGATAAAGTGAACTCTACAATCTACATTATATGAGAGAAACAGGGAACAGCTGACCAATACAAAGTAAAGGAATACAACTTTCATTGAACATGTATAAAGCTGGAGAAAGCATGACAAATAATTCTCAGGTAAATACTGTACCTCTTCTGACTCCAAGTTGATCCAAAAATGGCTCGGACTGCCTAACAAAACTGGCCAAAAGTTCAGGCACATCCAATGGTGGCAGTTCCTGCAACAAATGTCAAAAGCGAAAATTATTAAATGTGATACTTGATCAAAAGCATGGGCTTAGGTGCAGATATACAGGAATCAATTTACAGGAAAGCTAATGAAACATGCAAAATTATGTTTAACCACGATGTATCCCTCATTCCCTCTTTATAGTATGGATCAAACAACTCACAATACACAGTTGTCTAACTTACAAAAGTCAGAGCTTCCCTCTGACACTTTTGTTTCTGTACACTGACGTATTAGTAGGAAGTCTACAAAAACCAAGGGTAGCTAGAGAAATTTGACACAAACCTTTGATTCTTGAGGCTCCATGCGCATTGATTTCTGCAAGAAATGGAGATATCATATGTTAGAATACAAGTATTTATAAAAATTATGCTCGAATGTTAGACGCGCACATAGTCACTTGAAAATGATCACTACTAAATATGAAGATTTAATAAAAGTCCACCACAAACATGAGCTTAACATCTAATTCCTCAATAGAATGCGAACACTGAAGAACACAAAAGACAGCAAGTATATCATAAGTTGCAACTTAAATTGGGAATAATTTAAAGGCCCATCATGGAAAACATTGTCAGAGAAGAATGTTAATAGTCTGTTTCTGCATCGTATAGACAAGCATAGTAGCAGAATTACGCCACAAGTCTGCATCAAAATTGACTTAAGGTAAAAATCGAGAAAGAGCAAAGCTGAGGCAAGAACACGAAGGTCAATCAAGTGGATATGTATTACTAACAAGCTTCATCAATGCTTGGTTAAAGCATACCCATCTATCCTAACAACCTGATACTGGTCTTCAAACAGAATGACCTTTTTTCCCCAAAGTCCCCTTAGATACGATATATAACTTCATGCAAAATGTTCGAATGAAACTTTATCATTATGAATAACAAATAACAACATACATATATATTCCCCCAAAATATTGTACTCAACACACGTCAAGTTGGCAGAATGGAAGCCTTAAAGCTAGTTCTAGAAAGCTGTTATTTCCCCTACAAGTGGAACTTGCCAAGATAGAATCAAGTACAAGTTATCTTTAACAATAAAGCAGCTAATACGCATACTTGCTTTTACCATGAAGCAGCACAATCTAAACAGTTGGGGGGGGGGGACAATGAATTAGAAAGCAAGAAGAAACAAACCAAGCCCGATTTTAGTTTCTCCACAAATTCGCCATTCTTGAATCCATCAAAAATCTCCACAGACGACCTCCGTTTGTCAAACTCTTTTAAGGTTGTCTTCAAGGCTCGAATTGGCTCCCAATCCCTAGCGGACTGCCCTTCTCCATCCGCTTCACCCTCTCGTTTCCACTCCCCCCAGAACTCCTTAAAGTTCAATCTCCTGGCTCTTCTACCCCTGTCAAAATCGAGAATTTCTTCCCCATCCTCAACCTCGGATACAATTGCATTCTTTATCGCCGACAAGTCGATCCGTATCCTTGACCTAGGCCGCCACTTCTCGAGAACCTTTTTGCTGAAATCGGGCGACGAATAGGCCCGTCGAATTTCAGACAGCTTCGGCTGCAACTTCTTCACAAAATCAATCTCGGCCTGCGGGGAAGCCCGTATGGCCGGAACGGAAAACGGGGAAGCCGAGTGGAAGAAGTTCTCCAGCTCGCGGTCGAAAGAGGTAGCAAGGTTCTTGAAGGAGTTGGCTCGGTCTCGCATCAATCGGAGATCGGCATCTGCAGAGTCCCGAACCTCCCGCCAGCCCTTGGAGATGAAGGAAAACGCGTTGGCTGAAGGGGTAGTTTGACTCGAGGTGGCCATGGCGGAGCCTGAACTAGGAAGTAAGCAAGCAAGGAAAGAGCTTTTCGTGATTCCTGTAGAAGTGAGGATTCAGAAGTCCTGAATAAAGAGGGCCGATTGCTGGGAACACGAGCAACGCTTGCTACAAGAAGAACAACTGAACAAAAGGACGTGGAAGAAACGAGAAAGAACTCTCAACGGTTGAGAATTTGATGAGTGACGTGGGTGAGAATCACATGAGGTGCTGATATGGCGGCGTTCTATTGGGTGCTGTGGTTTCCCGCTAAAGGGTATTTATATTCTTCTCAAGAGAATATGCCTGTTGCTACGGGAATAGAGTCGGGTCGGGTGTGTGGCGGCGTTCCTTCGATCGAAAATGGATATATAATATTTTTGGGATTTTTATAAGAAAAAATTATCCAGGACAAAAATTCAAATTCAACCTCAGCTTTGATTTTTGCTTGCAATTCATTTAGGTTGTTGACTCGGGACTGCAGGAAGTAGTATGTAGTGCAACCAGAGCCATGGTTGATCATTCATTCGGATCAATGCTTTTTTAGTCACGTGATTAATAAAATTCAGCTTTTGAATTTTTTTTTAGGTTTGACTGGGGCAATTTTATTTTGTTATATTATATATATTATCTAATATGCAATACAAAATCTACAAACAAATTATACTATTCATATAGAGGCATGGGGGATGAAGGTGTAATTCTTCGCATAGTTTTTATTTTGGTACAGCTTCACGCTGTCATTAAACATGAAATTCAAGTTATGAATAGTATTATAATTGTGCGAAAAGCAGGTCTTCAATACATTTTTATTTTTCTGGAACAGGTTTATCGATAGTAAAGGGTGGGCAAAATAAAAATAAAAAAATTTCAAATTTAATTGCATCCGATCTTCCTCAAATTGGGATGAAGTCTCAACTTAATTTGGATGAATCTTAATTTATAATTGCGTCCAATCTTCCTCAAAATTGTCATTACAATACATGTACTATTATTTACTACTACTACTATTATTATAAAGCGTGGTTTCAGCATTTGATGTACGAGATCAAAAACCGTGAGGAGGACCGCTGCTGAGTTGGACAGACGGGTAAATTAGTCAATATGTACTAGTCACTAGGGCGCAACTTTAATTTAGCACCGTGTAATGTAATACAATAATGAGTCCAAAGGAGTGATCCATAGGTGGAGGCAAAATGAGCATGACACGTGACAACGCCCATGAACCAGGCAAGTCTGCTTGCTCATTCAAGATGTCATTGGAAGCTGAGGAAGTTATCTGAGGGACCAAGCAATCGTCTCTCTCCCTCTCTCTCTCTGTTTCCGTGGCATATGGACTAGTGGTTTGCTGCTGCTGCTGCCCCATTCCCTCTCAGTGGAGTACTGCCAATATGAACCCATCATTCTGTCCCATCTTGACTTTCTTGGTTGCATCCAATCTTGGGCTTCCACAACACGTGTCCTCATCATCTTTTGTTTTCATTCTGAGCTCCAACTTGAGATGAGCATCCCAGAAATAGAATTGATGGTCCATTTGATTTTAGAGGAACAAAAATGATTTAATTCTATAACATGCCTTCATGGGCCACTCAAAAACATCAACCCTCCGACTTTGTTAAGGCCCACTAACAAGGAACTTTGACATTATGGGTCTTGGACCCATTTGAAAAATCATTGGAAAAATTACTTTTGATTAAAATGTATTTTAGAAAATAACTTTTTTCATAATTCATTCATGTTTAGATAAATATTAAATTCAAAATACATTTTAGCAGAACACATTTATATTTGCTCCAAAATCTATTTGGTAAAAAGAAATTCCCAAACCCATCAGTCTGCAAGCTACTGGGTTTTAAAGCCCAAAATGTATTTTGAATCTCTAAAATGAGTGCCAAACAAGCACATTTGGAACAAGCCGGAGGGGGGATTGGAAGCAATTCAAAAACTTAGCAGGAAATAACTTGGATTTTACTAAACAAATCTTCCATTTTACCAGGATACACTAACCACAAAATACTCACTATATATTAGTATAATCAGATAACTGCCACAGTTGGAGGAAAAACAGTTCACATGAAGATGAAATGAAATATGGTTGGTCACGTTAGCACTCAAATCCTTGCTTCTACCTCAAACAAGCAAAACTGCATTTATACAGCCGTCATTTTCTGGGTTATTTGTCACCTGGGCGTATTTACCTGCATTATCACAACCACAACCAGCACATTAATTTTAGTAAAATTATCAGTGAGTGGTAAAAAGAAATATAGATAATACAGACAATCTTACCCCATACAACTTTCCCAGCAGGGGTGACCAGACCAAGTTCACTGACATTCACCTGAAAATCAAATTAAACGATAAAATGAGTAACACTGTCATTCTCAGTTTTGCCCAGCGAAAGTGGGTCATAAAACAAAATGACAAGGTGAGAGGTCATGAGACATCTTAAATGCTTAATCCCATAGGGACTCCATTAGATTGAAAATAAACTTCCAAGTAGATTGTAACATCCTAAGATATTGTCCCTGTTTAATCTCCCATAGGCATAATGTTTTATCCTCTTAGGATCTCACAGTCATCCAAAACACATATAGGATGTCAAAAGCCACGCCCCGACTACATATATAGCCTTCACTTAGGACGAGTCCAACCAATTAACGATTTGAGCGCACCCTGCCTACTACGTCTCCATTCCCTCTTCACCCACTCTGGAGTCCTTCAAGGTGTTATATCTCTAGCAGCGTTTAGTATCACATAGATCAGGAGATTTACCTCAATGATAGTTCCCTTGGTCATTACACCAAGGGATGTGTACATAGGACCATTTGGATTTTTCTTCACTCCAATTATCTCTAGATTGAAGGTACATTTCAGTTCTGGATGAGTCACGTGAGCTTTAGTAAACCGCAAACCCGTAGGACGAATGAAACGCTCATATTTTGGAGGTTTTCTGGTAAAGCCAGGCCCAACAAATGTAGCTTTTGTAACCATCCTCTTCCATTGCTTAGCTGCAAAATGGTAGGTTATAATTCATCATGTGCATTTCTAGCAGGTGAATAAATCATTACCTATCCAGTCTAATATAAGCATATAACACAGCTACATCTCTTGAAGACGAAATGCATCAAAAGATGCAAGCTTAAGAATTAACATGTCATATTGGCCAAAACTTCAGCGATCAGTACCAAAAAAACAAAAGAAAAATAAATTAGCCACAGCCAAATGAAACTTAAGGCACCTAAATCAATTAAAGTAAAAGATGGAGGCCACTCAGCTTCATTCCTAATCAAGCTAATATAGGGCAAGAACACTTTATCCATGCACACACAGCAAGGACTTGTTAAACCAAAGAAATTTGCATCAAGATAATGAGTATGCAAAAATGAAAAATGATATTAAAGTTCAAAATAGTCTTTAACTCTTTATATTTAACCTTCCCCCGAAAAGGGGAAAAAAACTTCTTTATGCCATTTTTAACAGCAGCCAGCAACTGACACCATGCGTTTAAAGCTAGAAATTTATGCCAATTATTATCAGCATACACAACTAAATCATAAAGAGCCCAGCAAGGCATATACATGACTTACTCTTTCTTTTGCCAGACCTAACCACTTTGAACATCTCATCTTCGGCCACTGGACGCACCTAAACCAAAAAAAATGAAACATGAAATGAGTTAATAGTTGCAATTAAAGCCCCTATCCCCAACACAAGCACATGCAAAGAAGTTACAAAACGCATGGAATTAGAAGCAATATAAAAAAGAAACCGTTTTACATTTTGGAATTATGCTATCTTACCTTGGGTAAAGGAACATCCCATTTCCCAGCCTTTTCCTTCCTTTTTTGCTTAATGGTGTTGCTAAGAACCTAAATTTTTCATTATAAAAAACGTGTTAGGTCACTTTATGCAGAATTCAGAGGAATAAGATCAATCTTTTCAATAGAGAATGTGGCCGGGGGGACAAACTTTTGCTCTGGTTGTATTCTCACGATCAAGAAGATACGCAGGAACAGCTCCATCATGAACGTCATCATCAACCTTGCGCCGGGATGTTGACTCTTCATGCATAGCCAAACTGTTGATCAGTGAAGTTGAATTTATCTCTTATGAATTTGAAAATAGTGGGGTAAATGGTGAAATAGAAATGCTGACAGACTAAAACTAACCAATAATTATTCTGAAATAATCACAGCATTCAAGAATTCAAGAACTAACTAAATAAATACATCAACAACAACTTGTTCTGGTATCCACGCACCACAAGCATGGCGTATCATCTATGAAAACGCCACAAGACCCATCTCTGATGAGCCGTGACCTATCGCAAAGCATAGCTTTTCAAATATTCATATAAGTCATATTCAAATGTTTGTGATTAAGTTTCCAGAAACTAGTGAAATTGGGGAGTTTACATGCCTAACCGACATACTCTTTCCTTTAGTATTCCTTCCGAATGCAAACAAGCCCGAAAAGAACCCGAGAGAATTCGAAAAAAACAAATCACAGCGAAGGAGGGGCTTGGAACAGGGGAGAAGAGAAAGGCAGCATTCAGCCATGAAAGAACCAAAAAGTTGCGAGGATAAAGACGCGTTTGTTTGATCAATGCGAATTATAAACACAATTAAACTGTTGACTGACACATTATTTCAACCAGTTCGGCACCGTATTTGAAACTAATCTGAATAAAATTTAAGAGTGAAAACAGAATCAACTCAAAAGTAATAACTCACGTCTTCTTCATCTGAGCCTTTTCAGCATAATTTTTCTTCGCAATCATCTTGCCCTTGATGCCCAGAGCCTGTTCCACTCGAATTAACAGAAGGAAGTAAGAATAATGGAGATACAGCTGAAGCTGGTAAAAATTTTGTGATTGACATATTAACGAGAGAATGGGGGGAAGAACGCGACCTTCTGGGCGATGGCAGAGCGCTTATGAACCTCACGAGCCTCTTTCTTGCGCTTCCGCTCGAAGTGGTCGAGACGATAGCCATGACGCTTTCTATGGAGTTCGATGTAATCCCCTTGCGGCTAGAAGGCAAAGAAAAGAAAGAAAGGAACAGGAAAAACAGAATCAGTACACGCATCAAATATTCAAAACATGGAGGCTGAAAGCTGGAGCTGGAGAGCAAACCATGGTGAAGGTGGCGAATTCCTCAGTTCAGACCGAGTCGAGAAACGGCAATCGTGCTCCGAGCGTGGTTATCTATAAACCCCTGATTTCTGTGGGGATTGATTTTCTTTGGGTTTTAGATGTCAAACCGGAAGAGGAGGTGACACTGGGCATTTCTGAAATACATGAGCCCAATAAATGCTGGGCCAACGAATCGTCCAGTGAATTTTGGATGTGGGCAAGATGATACCAAATGTTGATTTGGGCCGAATCGATGTGCGAACGAGATTTGAGGCGGGGGGAAACAATGGGTTATATTGCTTTTGGGCCCAATCAACATCAAAAGGCTTTGCCACTTTTGATTGGAGGAAGGAAGGCTTGCTCAATCTAAACATTTTGAGAAGCTAAATTGTAAGTCAGAGCCAAGGGGTTGGTTTGAATACAAGGAATTTAGTTAGTCCTTCGTAGCATGATAGATTCATATTTGAATCCCTTTTGGGATAGGCGGCCATATGTGAGTATGATTACAACATGACAGCCTAGCTTTGCCTGCTGATAATTGGCATGAAAGCTAAGCGGCACCGAGTCACCAATCAATCCATACACATCCCCGACCAGTGTGTACTCGATAATTGCTGACCTGGCGTCCCATGGCCCCCTTTTATCGTCATACTCGCGAGGGGCTCGGTGTTAACTCTCCACTGTACAAATCAATACCATATTGTTTCGTCCTTTCAAATATATGCGCATGCACATATTTAATCTTCACGTAAATGAGTGCCACTGTACGAGGGTTATGGATGGCACATGAAGCGACATGGCCCCCCAGGCTTATAACTGTAGCCCCGCATTCTCAAAGTTCCCTTTTGACTGGGAAGATGGGGTGCTGATGAAAACCTATACTTTCGGCTCCGACATTAAACAGCTGGTAAAAAACCATGGAAAAAGTCGTGTGCTTATTTGGGACGGGCGAGGTAATTAGCCTCGATTTCAGGAGGATGTCGCTTTCACGATGGGGCCCGCTGGAGATAACAACCCACCAATGAACGCGCTAGAGGTTTT
>QFDD01114859.1:0-11467 GCA_006871305.1 Vachellia collinsii
CATCCATTACACGTAACATTCCTATCTTAATTATGTAGTATAAGAACATAAGCATAGATGTTACTAATTAAAGTAATGAGAAGCATAAAATGAATTTGTTAAATTCAAGGCATGTATTTTTTTTTTGTCTGGGCTACTAAAAAAACGTAAGGCAATAATTGTTTTTTTCTTCATCATATTTCTCATTCTTACTAGCAGCAAGATCTCCTAGGTTATGATCTGTGAATCAAATCTTCTCTTTGCTGATACTTTATGAAAAAGTTCCATTATTTTGTAACTAAGGGCAAATATTATAAAGCAAAAATAGAAGCTCTAAATGAAGATATAATGAGATACTAGACAATTATTCTATTATTAGATTCCACTTGTAAGAAAATTTAAGGAACTATAAATAAGTAAGTAATCAAGTGTTGTTCTCTGCATGCAAAATCTAGCCAACAGACAAAAGCTTGGTTGCGAGAAGGGAACTGGTGTTGACAGAGCGAGGATGAACATGACAAAGTTAGTTGCCAGTATATAAATTTATCCTTGTACTTCATAAAGCAAACCTGAAAGCTGAAAATTTTTTCCCTTGATATGACAGTTCTTTGACAAAAAGATTTAAGGATATGATGACAAAGTTTCAGGTATGCTAACTTGTTCACATTAAAAGCTAACCATCAAAATTCTAAATTAAGTAATGAGAAGCATAAAATGCTCATGGTCATGTGTGCCAATGGTGCCCTCAAATAATTGCCTTCACAATGGGAAAAAAAAACAAATTTCTGCAACATTGTGGAACATAGGAAGTTGTAGTCCTCACAAGACCAAGCTCAAGTTTAGGTGCATTCTCCAAATTTTGCAAGTGATATTAACACAAGTTGGGAGCAAACACAGATGATGCATCCCAAACTTAAGTCAAAAACGGATGGAAGCTGTTAGAAGCAAATGGTTTTACCACACCATCTAATTATACAATAGTATTCAAGTTAATCATTCAAATTATAATATCAATATAACCCTTTGCCAACCATGTCTGAGCCAATACACGCATTCAATTCTAGCAGATTACAGATATTGTGAAATGATGTGTCATGGAAATGTTTGTCTGATACATCAGCATACTCATACTTCATAAAAACTTATCCATTCATAAACATAATTTAGGTCAAAGAGGAAAATGAGAAATAAAAGGCATTCAATGTCAAATTCACCTCATAAACATTACCTGGACACAAAAGCGAACAGTATAGATTCCCTCCTCATTGTATCCTGGGGTAACTATTACTTTTAATATACGAGACATCTCAATCAAAACAGCAACAACACTCAAGAACTAACAATCACCCAACCAACCCTATTCAACGCACAAATTTTCTAGTCAGAAAACTTGCAAAATGTAAAACTACTAAGAAAACATATACAAGAGTTTATAGGGGAAAACAAAAAAGGAATTAGCAAGTACATACTAAGGCTTGTAAAAGAGACTTTCTTTTTTTTTTGGGGCGAGAGGATGTTTAAAAAACCTGACAAACATCTGACAGATTTGTAGTCCCAGAAAATGAACATGGATGACTATATAGACGGTTTTGTCTCACAATTTCACTTGGTCTCATCAAGAAAGGAAAGACAGAAAAATACGCAAAGCATATGCAACAGAAAAATTCTATATTCAACCCAGTAAAAAATTTTAGAAAGAAGATAATACTAATATTACAAATGTAGGAAGAAAAGTATCTGAAGTACAAACCAGTATTGCATTAGGTTTACCGATTGCCCAAAGATTGCATACGACCTCTTTCTACAAATCCCTCCAAATCTTGAACACGATGAACATTAACAACAATGATAAGGGTTGGAGTCTGCGCTCGGATGATTTCCAGAATGATAGAGAGTAGTGGGAAAGAGGTTATAGGCCAATGGCAGAGTGATTGGGAGTGGGAATGCCAGAGATCAATTTTCTGTTTTAAGTGTTTGAGGGGCATTTTTGTCATTTCGCATGAAAATCCAAAACCCAAATTGTTGCCTGGCAGCAATTTGTCCTTTAGAAAGTTTGTGGCAGCATTTTGGGTTTCTCTAATTCAAATGTCATTTTATTGTCATTTTCCCTTTTTTTAACTAATTAATTACATGTGTGTTTTATATACTTTAAATAGTTATTTCCAATAAAAAGAACTGGAAGGAGGTCATAGATCATAAATTTTAAATATGAAAATAAATATTGGATCATAAATAAATTTTAAAATTTTGGATGAACTGGGCTTGTTTATCAACCACTTCTAGAATCATTTTCTCACAGATTGAGATAAAACTCATATTACATATTTACCTTGAATTACATACAATTATTTTGTAAAAACTAATGTCAAACATCTAGAATAGCTTGAAAGTATTTTGCTTATTTCGGTTTATTATTAATGATATTTTAACATAATTTTAAAATTTTCTCCATATAATTTTTCATTATTAGAAAGAAAATTTATGGGCTAAGATCTTATTAGAGAATTGGACGTGAGTTTAATTTTGTCTTTTACTTAAAGGTGTTTATTTTTATGAATTTTTAATTAATATGCTAGGTTTCATATGGTAAGTTGAAATCATATTATTTTTAATTGATTGGGTTTCTTTCTTTTCTTTTGTTTTTTTTCCTCATGATTGATTGGGTTTCTAATTTTTACAGTAAAAATTTTTTTTATTAAATTTTAATATATTGTGTTTAATATTTCGTAAGTTGCAACCAGTTGTATTAAATCAATTCAAAAGGGAAGACACCGTGTGTTGTGTTGACATTTGACTGTAAACTTGACAAAATATTGATAAAGTGATGGATGACTTAAATAAAATATTAATTACCACTTAGCCTAGATATTTAATCTGCGTGCATCGCATGATTTAATTTATCTATATTTTTCGATTGATAATATTAAATTTTGAAAAAAGGATGCATAAATTATATTTAAAAGAATCAACATTTAGCATCAGGTTAAAGGTTAAGATGATAAGTAACTTCACCTCCATAAAGAAAATAATAACAATTCAAATTTTAAAAAGCGCACGTGTTAGATATGGCAAAAATATTTACTTTTTAAATTTTAATAGGGATTAGCTTAAAATTTAAAATGATTTATAACTCACTGGTGGAATCAACATTTTTGAAAAAGGTGAAAGTTTGTTTAAGATGGGTTTCGGACTTTGATGGCAGTAGTTTTTATTGAGTATTTTGATACACACATACAATGCATGCATCATTTGATCATGTGTAGTTGGAATTAGAAATGTCCCATGGCTTCGTATTAATGTGGCTGTTGAAGTTGACAAACTTGTTTGGAAAACCGTTGGGAAATAACTTTTGGTAAAATGCAATTTGGAAGAAGGAGTTTTGGTTAGAATGCATTTTGGCAAAATGCATTTATGTTTGGATATGTTATGTTCAGAATGACTTTTGGTAGAATGCATTTATGTTTGGATAAATGTTGGAGAAGTGACTTTTGGAGGAAAATTACTTAAAAGGGCATGATCATGAATGATACATATATATTGTGATAAAATTAGGAAAAATATAAAATGATTAAAAATGTAATAAATAAAAAATTCATGTAAATTACATACAATTAAAAAGTAAAACTGTCGAACGAATAATAATATTGTTAAATGAGTGGAGAAAACTAAAAAGATGAAAATATGAAAAAAAAATGAAAATATATTTATATTACATATAATTGAAAAGTAAAATTGCCCAAGTAATAATAGCATTACATAATTAATTGGATTGTAATGTTTGTACAATTAGATCTCTAATGTTGTCACAAACGAGATTCATGTGTTGAAAATGATTGTACATAGGATGAAGATGCCTCCTCAGTGTCACCATTGTCACTGTCATCAAGCTCAACATTTTCACTTGTAACTCTCATAAACTTTACATCAATATCAGTATTTCTCCTAATAAAATTATGTATAGCCATGGTTGCACAAACAATGTAGACTTGTGTTTTGAACTTGTATGCCAGCATATGTTGTAAGATTGTAAATCTACTCTTCCAAACCCTAAATGTTCTTTCTATAGTACACTTCAAACTGGAATGGTAATAATTGAATGCTTCATTAATATTTCTAAATCCATGTTGTTGTCTAAATTGTGTGAGGTGATAACGCTCACGTCTATACGAACCGAGATATCCCATCGATGTTGGATAGCCCGTATCAACCAAGTAATATTTCCCTAATATATCATTAAATCATTATGACATTTGAGAATTTAACGGAAATATAAAATGAATACATCAAAATATAATTTTAAGTAACAAAAATATACCTTGAGGTGGATGGGGAAAATTTAAATGAGGAGTTGAAATTGTAGTGCTAAAAATACGAGCATCATGCGCAGTACCTTCCCATCCCGCTAACACGAAGGTAAAACACATATCCCAATCACATACTGCCATGACATTCTAGGTTGGAGAGCCCTTTCTCCCGATATACATATCTCTCTCATAAGCACTAACTCTACATTGTATGTGAGTACCATCGATTGCCCCTATTGCATGCTTAAAAAATGGCCAATATCGCTTATCATTCCTTACGTGTTGATAGCACTGGGAAAATGTTGTGTCGCATGGTTTAATATTTTCCTTCGAAAGACTAATGCAAGCATGCAACACTTTGTGAAAATGTCTATTCACAGTTTCTCCTGAATGTTGAAATCTTTCTTGGATTATCTTGTTACGATGTCCATGGCCAACTATGATCAAGAATAAGGCGACCATTTCTTCAACTCCCATGTACCTAGAATTTTCCAACCCATGTTCAAATAATTTCGAGCATAGAAGATTGAATATTTCTTTTTCCATTCGAAACAATTCGTGAAATCGTTCAGGATGGCCATGCAGCACTTCTTGCACCCACATATGATCGGTATGAACACTTGTTCTTCTTGGCTCTTTACACACATACGACGTCACATATTGAGCAACCAATGCACTTATCTCTGCTGCCTGTGTGATTTGTTCATGAACCTGTTTCATACGATCTGAACAACTTAATTCATCTATGTCATCATCATCTGCATCCTCCACTCAACCTCCCCTCAATTCATTGTCCCAATTAGCCATATAATAAAATGTAACCTATGAGTGCTGTTTGTGCGAATTTTGGATGAAACGCTTTCAGAGGGAGGTTCGGGGACCCGACAGTACAGGTTCCAGGTTAGAGTGCAGTTTCCGACGTAAGGATGAATATTCAGTCAAAAATGGCCTAGCCGATAAACATTTACTGATAGTCAAAGATAGTCTACAGCAGTCGGATCTAGGAGAAGAAGTCAGAAGGTAGAGATTAGAAAGCGAGCTGGAGTATGAGGATGTTCAGTTCTCCCCCTCTTCGTTACAGATTAGCGAAAATAAATAGATTATCCCGTAGTCTGCTAGCCGTTGAGCGGTTACGGCGTTACTCTTGGAATCTCGGTTGCGTTAATGCTAAATCCGTGGATCGTAACGGTCTAGTCCTACATCCGTGGAGGCGTGGAGCAAGGATGAACGTTGGCGTCGTTGGGTGGACAGTCACTGACGCTGGTCGCAGGCGCAGGACTCTTGGCAAGTCTTGGTCGCGTGGACAGTCGTTGGGCCGTATCCTAGGCTGTCGCTGGCAATTGGGCCGTCGTGAGCAATTTGGGCTAGCTGAGCCCAAAGTCATTTTTTGGGCATACAAGTGGTTAAACAAAAGTGTAAGTCTAAAATGTTGATAGGCTCAAACACACTGTCATTTCATACATAGAAATACTTAAGTGTATGTCACAATTTACAATACAACACAGTAATAATAAAATCCAGTTCATGGTGGGAGCCTTTCGCAAATGGGTTTGGGTTGTAAGCACAATATCGTAACCAAGCGACTAACTCCTCCCTGTCATCTCTGAATTGAGCAAAAATTGCCCTAAATGGATCAGATGTCAACATAAAACTACAGCGGAACAATAAATCATGATCACTTTTGATTTTCGGGATACGACGTAATTCTATTGTAAGCTCAGCTACTGTTGGAATTAACTGTTCCTGCTCCGTCGCTCGCTTGAATGATTGTTCTTGAGTTCCTGCTATCTTGCTCAGCGCAACTGCTATTTTGTGTGAGGTAGGAGTCTTCTTCTTTTTGCCCATATCCCGTACATCACCCCTCTTCCGCTTGCCGGAGCATTCAGAACCACCTGCAGTACTTGGCCCACTGTAGTCACTCATCGTTCGTATATTCATACCCTCCAATTCATTCGTGACTCCTACACTACGTGCACCGAACGAGTCATCTTCACTATCCCCATACCCTTCTGTTAGATCCTTCTCTTCTGCGTCTATGCTGGGTCAATAGCCCAAATAATCTTGTGTTGGGGGCTGTGAAGCAGATGATGCAAACTGCTCAGTGCCAGAGGCCATCACAGCCATGAATAGTGTCTCCAACTCACTCTTGAACTTGAAGCCTCTGTCTCTATACCTTCCGTAGGTAGGATTTTCCTACATTCATACTAGTAACCCAAATTAGCGTGTCATATAGAAATCTAAATACATTAGTAAAAGTTAACAACTGTGCACCTATATTTTCCTATCCCACCATTCATCTGTGGCTATAATCATATTGGTTGCAGGATTGAATCCTATGCCAGTCTCGTTGAAGGATAACTTCTTCCATGTGTTCCACTCTCCCCTTAGATTATCAACTCCATTTTTTATTTGTTTCGTGTTGTACGATCTCTTCATTTTTTGATTAAAACCATTGACAATCTCAGCCCAAGCTTGTTTCGAAAAGGACGCTCTTACACGCGCTGTTTTGCAGGTTTGCTCAATGCATTGGTTAATTAACACTTCCGTCGATCTGTCATCCCAGAATGCTTTACCCTTTTCCCTATCTTTACCTTTGTTGTTACTCATAATTCTAACGTCACCACAATAATACAAAATGTGAACAATTTTAGATAAATAGTGAACAAATTAACAATTCTAATTAAATGGTTAAAAAGACCATTTATAAAATTAAGGGACTACAATTAAACCTTCTACAAGATATCTATACAAACGTCAAGCAATTACTTGTTTAAATGGCTAATTTGAAGCGAACAGAACAAGCTAAGTGAAGAGAAAGGAGAGATCACCCTCACGTTCCCATAGCTCTACCCCCTTCAACGCCCTCTTCTTCCCATCTCTCCCTCCTCCTCCCTATGATTCAATCATGTACCCATGAACGGAAAAATTAAACAGAGACCACTGATTAATCACGCATCACCCCACGAGCTACGTCCAAGTTAAAATACATGATAAAGAAAAAAGAACACAGAGGCTAGGCATCAGATCAGTTCTATAACTAGCTGCAAAATGCTACGATGAGCAATCAGATCAATGGCAAAAAATATAATTTCAAGCCAGCCACAAAAGAGAACAAGTGAAGAGGAAAGCTTGGAAATGGGATGATGCTTGTCAACCCGTCAAAAATGCGATGGGTCTAAGCTCAGGTTGTATGAAAAAAAATTATCTCCTCCCTGCTCACACGAAAGTCGACAATCTGAGATGGGTGGAGGGGTTTCGTAGCTCAACCATCGAAAAATTTTGGAGCCTCCACGCAAACTCGCGAGCTGATCTTCTGAGATAATGGATTTTGAGACATTGGAAGGAAGGGGCTTGAGCTTTTGAGACGATGGCTTCTAAGACGTAGATCTGAGATGTTTGAAGGAAGGGGCTGGAGCTTCGGAGATGATGGCTTCTGAGACATAGATCTCCTTCAATGCAGCACCGTGGCTTCAAGCATATACAAGGTTGATGAGCTGAGGAAGCTTGAAGGTGGAGGAAGAGACTGCGGTGAATGAGTTGAAAGAAGGGCAAAAGGCTGAAGCTGGACGGAGCGAGCTTTGACGAGACTGAGTGGTGGAGGAAGAGAGACGCGTGGGTGTTCTGACCACAAAACGACACCTCCTGCAAAGCTACCACTTCCTGTACAGCAAATTAATTACCCATAACGGTAAAACGCATTCGCAGCTCACTTTCACCGTTTTCACAAATGCATTTGTCATAGTTTATTTTCCAAACATTAACCAAAACGCAAACGAGCTTACGTACAGGGGAATGCATTCTACAAGTGCATAAGTCATTCCCAAACAGCCACAATGGATGTGTGCTTGTTGGGTTTGTCTCAGATTTATATATTAATGCTTGTAAAATGACTTAAAAATTTAGGTAACTTGGGTCCTGAGGTTTACAAAGCATGCTTCTAGGTTTCAAGAGTATTTACAGATGTACTTATAGATCATCCACCAATAAAGTCCTTATATCGACAGCAAGATTTGAACTTACGATCTTATAAAATGAGTCAATGCTTTATTAACTAGACCAACCTTTTTTGCCTTTTATCAACTGAATTTTGTAAATTGATATTAGAGAAAAAGTCAATTAATATAATGTAATTTATATCTATGTATATTTTTATAAAAAAAAAATCAGTTTAATAGAAATTTTTGGATAATATATAAAAAAAGATAATTTCAGAAATTGCTTCAACTACCATTCAAGGATCAGAAACTCGGTTTTGAGCTTTCTAATTAACTGCATCCCAGTCCTGCCCTATAATTTCAGATTCAAACCAATTCCACAAGTTAGTGTGTCTTCAAATTAAATTAAATTTACCCTTATCAACTTTTTTTAATTTCAAATTATCAAGAGTGGGTTTGATCCGGAAGGACAAAACATTAGGAAGTGAACGTATGAGCTCCAAAGCAAAGGGAGACAGAGAACATGAAATTTTTTTTTTTTCATTTTTTTCTTCTTTGACCATTTTTATGCGTATATGTGATATCTAATAAGATTTTGTGGTATGTTTAGGTAAAACTTATGGGTAAAAGCAGTCATCTCAGCATTACCCACATACCAGATGCAATCATCACTTCTGCCAAAGAGTCCTAATTAAGAAATTGAAAGCGCAAGTAGGGTTTTCTATGGAGCCCAGATGAAAGATGAAAGTGCTAGGAAGATGCAACTTATTGCTTGGGGTAACATCTAGAAGAATCAAGAAGCTAGAACAATAAAAAAGAGCATTCATCATGGAAATTACCCTATCAATGCTGCTTATAAATTCCTTTCAGAACAAAGTCTTGATGTGGGTAACTTGGTTGATTGGAAAAAACTTTGGTTTGGCGTGTGCCAGAGAAAGTTAAATTCACTATTTGGCAGGCTTCGCATGAGTGAATCATGCCCAACAGAGCCAAGAGAGGAATAGCAACATCGGCTGAGCATAGGCCCTATGGGTTGTTCATGTGAGGAGTGTTATACACTGTTTGAGAGATTATAAAAAAGCGAAACAAATATGGAACGAATTGATTAATCATAACCTTTATTCTGTGTTCTTTTTTTGAAGTTATTTACCGGTGTGGCTGCGGTGGAATTCAGTACAACAACCGGAGAACGCCAAAGTCTCCGGTTGACCTGGGCGATGTGTGTTTGGATATGTTTACTGGTTGATGTTTTTTTTTTTTGGCCAACGCTATACTTATTGGTTGATATGGAAGCACGCGCACGCATATATGACAAGAAGTTTTTCCAAACATGTGAAGTGACAACAATGGAAGTCCTTCTTCATTGCATTTTCTATCTATTTTAAGGGAAGCATGACTGACACCAATCGATGGGCTCCTTGCAGGAAGGTTGGAGTCAGATTGCATCAATTTTAACCCCAAATCAAGCAGCATTTTGCAATAGCTGAAATTTTGTCTATCAAAACTAGGTTGGGGGTGTGTCGCAGCTCAATTGTGGCTAATGGAGACCACATTTTCTGCTCGTCATCAATCTATACCTTCTTGCAATTGATTGATTTTTTATGGTCTAAATTAGATTTGAATTTTTTATTTTAAATAAATTTTTATTTCAATATATGGAAAATTTAAAATAAAGATGACTTTGTAACTAGTAGGTCACACAGAAAAATGAATTTATCATTTAAAAATAGTAAATTTGAACCAATTGTTTAAATCATATTTGAATGGTACATATTTTATCACTGCAATGAGCACTGAATGTGGACCCATTACTACGGTAAATAATTATTGAAGTTTTATGGATAAGTGATTATTTGGCAAAAATTCATAATCAATTAAAAAATAACTTTTAAGTAAATCGAGAAAAACTTCTCTCATATATTTTAAATTACGTAAAATCACTCAAAAAAAGTTAACCCAAATACTCATGACTGATTGATGATAATCAATAGTTAATTTACAATATATATACACACACACTTTTTTAAAAGGGTTAAAATGTAAATTTGTCTTGAAAGTGCGAATGTCACCGCAAAAGTTTTAAAACATTGTAATGTTACGCCACCCCGTCAAAAAACATTGTTGAATGCTAACATTTTTAACGGTAAGTATCAATATTACTCCATAATACTTCCAGGACAATCTTAAAAAAAAACTTTCAAAACAACATTTACTCTAAAAATGTTTTAGCAAGTAGACTATCGCTGTTGATAGAATTGGGAAAACGGGTTGGGTTTGCTTCCAACCCGTTAGGCCAGCCAGGTTGGCCTACCTAACTCGTTTTTTTTTAATAATACATTTTATATTTTTTAACTCAATATTTTTTTTTGCAAAGAAAAAAGTAACACTAAATTCTATTTTTTAGGATAAACAACATCTAATATATTAAAAATAGTATAAAATATTTTATTTTTTTATATCAATTTTCTATAATACTATATTTACAATTATAACAAAACATTAATACTTATATATTATGAAATTATAAAGAGATGTAATAAGATAATGCTATTAATAGTAGGATATAAAACATACTGATGACCTGCCTCTATATATGTTCATACAATTAATTGAATAATCTTTTGACCCTTACTAAACAAGCATTTTTTAATAAGCATGCATGAATCTAAGCTTTTCGCTTTATTGAACGCCCAAATGGTATTTAATATAATAATTAATTAATATGCTACCATCAACTATATATATCAACCAACAATCATAGCTAGGAAGCATCTTAGAGCTAGAGTGATGCTTTCTATTGGTTTCTTTTTTTTTCCCCTTCTTGTTTGCTCATTAGGGTGATGGAGATTGAGAAGCCCAGCTACTCTCCTTGTTCAATATCATCTACTCTTTTGGCTTTTGATCTTCCAACATCCTCATCTGCATGCTTGCTTCCTCAGCCTGCAACACACACACACACACAGAGACAGTTATGCCTTGTGTTTATTTATATTTAAAACCAGAAACTAGAAGTAGGTTTATATTAACTACCTCTTTGTCCCAGTTGCAACGAACGGTGATGAAGGCCAGTATCACTGTCTGAATTCCTGTACCACCAAATATCATCCCTGCCCAGATACCCTGCAAAATACACACACGCATTTCAATTCTATTTCATGTACATACTGCGCGCGCTCGCTCGTTTGTGCGCGCATGTAAAAGTGTGTGTGTGTAGTCGAATGTTGTAATCATAGAAAATGCTAATTCAGT
>QFDD01114860.1:0-22183 GCA_006871305.1 Vachellia collinsii
GAGAAACGTTGAACAAAGAAGATTAGAGTAACGGAAACAAAGTTCTTCCTATCGAACATTTATTACTTCCCAATTATAAATTGAAAAGTATTCAAGATGAAAAAAAAGAGAGAACGCATTTACTAAGATACAACATTTATTGCTTACTTATCTACCTCCTCTATTTTTACTCTCTCCTTCATAAACTCATTAGTGTTCAGTATTCAATTCTCTGAAAGGAGAATATCCTTGTTCAAACTTGTAATTTTGTTAGTAAAACTCAGGGTGAAACTGTTAGATTGTTTCACTGAGTTAGTAAGGGGGAGAGTTCCTCTTCCGGTTGATTGTAAAAAGTTTCAATAGTGGATTTGAAAAGCTCAGAGGATTCTGAGGACTGGACATAGGTCAGGAGGATTGAACCAATATAAATCACTATGTTCATATTTTCTTTTTACTCTTCTTTTTACTCTTGGTCAAATCCTATTCTAACAAAGTTGGATAATTTTGATGCTTCCAATGGATTTAGAATGAAAAATTGTGTAGGGTAAAAGTAAGAAAGCAAGTTTGGAAGCAATAGAATTTAATTTGACAAAGTTGTGTAGGGTAGAAGTAATTTTGATGCTTCCAATAGATTTATAATGTTTTATAGGCATAGAATTGTGCAAAGGGACCTCAAGCTTAGGAGGAGAAGAAAGACTTAAAGACAAGCAAAGTTAAGCACACACAAGGTAGCAAAGCTACTAACTTTACATTAATGTTGCTCTTGATTATTGTTCATTATTTGTGCTATGTTACATGCCAAATATGTGTTGTTTGAGTATACTATGTTATTCTTATACATGCCGTGGTATGTTTTAGAAATGAAAGTATAAAATGTTCATACATGTTTAGTTAGATAATGAATGATGAACATGCATATTAATGTTTGTGTTAGTGCTTTTGCTATGGGGATTTCTTTAAAATCTCACTCTTCCAAAGTTAACATTCCCTAGGCCAAGTTTAAAATAGAGGCAAAAGTAAGTTGATGGATACATGAAAAAGTCTAATGTCTTCAAGTTGCAAGGAAGGCCTATTTATGTTGTATATGTGATGTATGTTGTGTTTTAAAAATGTATATGTTAAACCTGATGTATGGTTAGTGGCATGTGAACATGTTGGAAGGGTTAGAGAATTGTGTTGAAGAAAAACATGCATGAAAGGTGAAGAAAGGAACATGTTAAGAAGGTGGCAAAAGGGTCTTACACCCTTATCAATACCATAACTTGAGGTACCAGTAAAATATAGCAAATTAAGTTAAATTTCTTTGAAATTTTCTAGATAAATAGTTCACAGGGCAAACTTTAGATGAGTCTAAGTTTTCTTGATTTGGAATTTTTGAAAGAAAGTAATGATTGTCCAAAGTTAGAAGAAAAATATGGAAAATTGGAAAATGACCAAATGAATAGTGCCTTTACATGAATTATTCTGTATTAATTGGTCAAGAAATTGGAAAAATGGATATTTTTTTTTCCTGTAGGGAACTTAACAAGCTTCATTTAGAGACTTGAACTACTAAATTTTGATTTTTCTAGAATTAGTTATGAATTTTCAAAGTTAGCCAAAAATATAAAATTTATCAAGTTAACAAAGTTTTACAAAGTTTTAAAATTTCACTTGGTTAGCTAATTCTAAATATTGGAAGGCCTTAAATTGGTTCATAACAGTCTCTAATATAAAATGAAGTAAGCTAAAAAAAATCATTACAAGAAAGCCTTGATCGGGTAAAACTATGCAGAACTTGAACCCGTTGACATTGTATGCATTATACATTTTCTCATATTGGAAGGGGCTAATTGCAAAACATGTCAAATCAACTGGGTGGGAGTTGTCGTCATTGCGTATTCGGCATGAAAACCAACTTGAGAATTCTCTATGCAGCCCTCTATTTTCCTTAATGGATGTTTGTGTCTAAATACATAGTTGACACTTGACATAACTTTGGAACTCTCTATTATGATTAAGCATGATATGAGTCGACAAAATATAATTTGAATTTATAAAATAATAAGTTAGTCTAATACTCATTAGATGAAAGGATCAATTTGACTGTAGTTGATAAAGACATGTTTGTGTGCTTGTAGCATCTCATTAGCAGTGAGGTTGAAGTATTGATGTCCTCCAACTGGTCTCCCAATAGGAGGGAACAAACTCGTTGATATTGACGAACCAACATCAGGGCAATCATAAACACAAGGACGATGGTTGAAAAATGTCTCGGTGTCATCAAAGTATAGCGAGCAGAAATTGAAGACCTCATCCCCTATGTAACATTTTGCTATTGAACCCTCTGGCTATACCTTGTTCCTCACATATGACTTCAACTTTCCCTAAGAACATCTAATAAGTCAATAACATGAAGACAAAGTTTCCATTAGCTAAGTGGCATACTGATGTGTGTGTAAATAATGTGTGAGAATAGTTGTTAACATGAATACTTTTCAATGGGATACATCTAATGATATTGAATTGAGCCATTAAGTTTTGCCTTTTGAACAAGATGCATAGTAAGGTGCACCATGATAGTGAAAAATGAAGGAGGGAGGATCATCTCCAAATGAAATAGTGTGAGAATGATTTGCTTCTGCAATTGATCCAACTCGTCAATGATAAGAACCTTTACACACATCTTTCTGAAGAATGAACAGAGTTGCACCAACACCATCAACACATTTAAAGACAATGTATTTTTAAGATTTGACAAACTGCTACAAATGCATAAAATAATCACTACCAATGTAGATTTTTTTTTAGTGAGATAATCTAACTTATTTGTTGGTCAATCAAATTAGCTTAGCAAGTCTCTAAATTTCAAAGAAAAAACGCACAATGACACTTAGCGGCACAAAAGGGCAAAGAGGCATTCTGTATGGAGTGAGGGTGAATTTCTTTGTTTTTTTTTGGGGGCAGCTTGTGAGATTAGGGGGACTTCTAATAAGATGTGTGGGGAGGGGGGGTGAGAGGAGTTTTATTTTAAAACATTATTGCAGGGCCCACTTAACATAAAGTTATGGAAGGTAGTGGTTAGGGGTGCACAAAGACTGGACCAAACCGGGTTCAACATTAACCATAGGTTTGGTGCAAAATTACTTCGGGTCAAACTTTGTTGCCCGATGTTAGGTCCAATCTAGGACAAACACAATGGTAGACTAGACCAAGTTTGGTCCCTCAGGATAAGGACTAGTTTAATAGACTAGTTATTTTCTTAAAAAAAAATTGAATGTCCCTTGAATACCTTCTCCATGCACTAAAACTCCCATCTTCTTCCTCTTCCATTTTTCTTTGCTATTCCAATCTCAAAACCAATTATGAAGAAAGCATAATGGGTAGAAGTAGAAGGAGGTATCAACAATCAACAATATCACCAAAAGTATTTGGTAGCAACATATCAAAATATATTTATGTTACATTTGCAAATCAAACAAAGCCACACAAAAGAAATGTATGGAGGTCTTCATTCTTAGTTACATTCTTGGCTTAGCAAATATCCTCATCTTCTCCCTCTCCATCAATTTTACTCATACCCACCTTATAATTTTCTAATTTTTTGAGTTCAAAATCAAAAATTAGCCGTTAAAAGAAAATAACGGGGAATAGGGAACGATGGAGTCGACAATGAAAGACCCATGAGCATGAGCATATAGTAGAAGGTAGAAGGAGGAAGAACTAAGGAGGGCTGGGAGGCAGAGTCAATAATGAAGGACATATCGAAGAAGCCATAGAAGAAAGAGTTGAAGAGGATAGGGAGGAGTAGAAGAAAGAGTTGATCAAGTGAAGAGGATAGGGAGGTGGAATGTCAAGTCATGGGAGAAAATGATAGGGATAGGGTTTTGGGTTAAGGAATTGGAAAAATAAATATGCACCAGGTCATACTAGACCATTTGGTTTGAAGAGTCAGCCAAAAACCCAATCTGGCTTGATGACTAGGTTGGTTTGGTCCAACCCGTTTTTTATTCGAGCTATTTTTTTACCTGGTTGGCACAGCCCTACTAGTGGTAGTTAACTTAAGTGGAATTTTTGCCCCCATTTATTAAATTTCATACACATTTTTGCATCCAAAAAAAAAAATTTATGGTGTTGGACGCATTTTAAAAAAAGTTTACAAGTATTTTTACAGCTTAGCCCAAAATTTTAATAAAGGAAAACTATTCAAAAGACTCTAGTATGTGAAAATAGAAAGGTGTTCAATTGAATATTTGATCCATAATAAGGTATTGTAGTTATTCAATTACTTTATTTAAATAAAGTATTCTAAGTATAAAAACTTAATTAATTATCATATGCTCTTCTAGAATTCTCTGGTTAGTGATAGTTGTCCTTATCAAAGTTAAAAAAGCCAGACCGGGCATTGAACCGAATGAAACAGTGATTCAAGGGTTAGTAGGTTAAATCGGAGTCAACCCGATGTTAAACCGGTAATATTAAAATAATAGAATTTAGTATATTTTATTTTATTTTATAAAAATTAATAGGTAAAACATAGAATATTATTTTATTTTACTCATTTTTAAAATTTTTAGAGTTTAATTAAATATCAATGATAAAAACAATTGGGGTAACATAAATTAATTTTATCTTATTTTCTTATGATTAAATTTGTTTAAATAGAGAATTAAAAACTATTTCTATTACCATATTTTTTTGAAAATTAATGAACCACATATTCTCACTTGGGTTTCATTTTATTCAGTGTTTCTAGCTTTTATTTTTTATTTTTTAAAAAAAGAACAAACCGGTTAACCCACCCAACAGACTGGTTTGACAAAGTTAGTAGGTTAACATTGAGTTGATCGGGTCAAGCCAGTTTACATGTTTGATTGGATCTAGGATTGGTTTGTTAGTTTCAGTTCGGTCCGCTTTTTTGTTTTCTGGTTCTTATTTGTCACCAATCACTACGTAATATGTCAAAAAGATTTGCTGACAAAATTTTCTGCATATTATGCTCTCTATTTATATTTGTCCCAATTTTAATAATGTGGCTTAAGGGTTAGTTTTTCCATGGTTCAAAAAATCAAGCTGGACTAGCCAGTCTAGACCAGGAATCATTGAACCGACCCTATGTTCAGTTTGGTTCGCCCCTTGAACGGGGGAATTTTTGAACCAGTATGAGCCATTTCAAATTGGTGTGAATTGGGATAACTTGGATGAATCAGTGGGTTGTATGGCTTTCCGGTTAAAACTTCATACATGAAAAATAGCTAGACAAAAATCGATGAAGATGGCTTAAGAAGGAGAAGAGAAGAATAAATCGTTGAGAAACAACTTGCTACCCACTAAAGCATAGATGAAAAATAATCAGACAAACTTCCTATGCTTGCCTTCGTTGAATCCGTCTCCCTTTGATCTAACTGAAGCTTGCTACACTCACGGAAGAAGAAGTAGAAGAGGACGACCCTGAGAAACAGCTTGCTATATGCACGACGACTTGAATCCTTACTCCTTTGACATTTGGGTGATTCATGAATTAGGAAGGAAGAGAGAACAAATAAAAGGGAAGAAGGGATAGGGAAAGGACTAATGCCCTGTTTGGTACGCAAAATATATTTTAATGGAAATGGAAGTGGGTTCTAAAATGTGTCTAGTCTGACCATGGAAATATGATATAAATTGTAGTTAAAATATCAATTTTAATATGAAAATACTAAAATACCCTTAACCAAAAAAAAACTTTGCAAATGACCTACCATCGTGTCGCAAATTGCCTACTGGCCACCTCCATCGACCACCTATATCACCACCTCCATTGCCTCCATTGCAGATCGAAGACCAGATCTGTAAAACTGGTGCGGCCCCTTCTACCACTCCCTCCTATTGTACTCGACTTAGGTGGAGGCTGCTCGAGGGAGGTGGAGGTCATGAGTAGAGGCTGCTCAACGGAGGTGGAGACTCATTTATAGTAATGACATAATTACAGCTTAAGAAACCATTTATCCTGTATATCGTTGTCAACCAACATGTCACCCCTCCCTTAATATTATTTTAATCATTTTTCTAGAGCTACACGCAGTAATCTCTCACAATCTCTTTCATTTACCTCTCTTTTCACTTTTCAATTCACTCACTCTCATGAAAGAGATTGTGAGATATTAACACTAGTGGAAAAAGTGCTTTTTAGACCGCATAAAAGAAGTTTTTTAAATCGCATATAGGTGCGGTTTAAATAAGACTAGTTTAAAAAGTATGTATTTTTTAGACCGCATGTAGGTGCTGTCTAAAAAGTCTCTTTTTTAGACTATATATAGAATACGCGGTTTAAAAAATCTCTCTTTTAGACCCACAGATATCCGTGCGGTCTAAAAGAGAGATTTTTTAAAATAAAATAATTCACTTTCTAGACTGCACGGATATTTAATGAAAAAAAATATGTGGATATAAAATGTCAATATTCATTTTTTTTAAATAATTCACTTTCTAGATATCCGTGCGGTCTAGAAGGTGAATTATTTAAAAAAAATAAATATTGACATTTTATATCCACATATTTTTTTTCATTAAATAAATTTTAAAAAATTTTACAAAATATTAAAAAAACTAAAAGAAGTCATGACAAAAAATTTTTTTTTATTGAAGACTCATTGGGCTAAATCATACAAACATATAACAGATATTACAAACTATAAATTATACACAATAGTCCCTAAAATAGATTTACATAATCCTCTCAAGAGTAATGTTTTTTTCTTCATTTTCTTGATTGCAACCTAAAAAAAATGTCTACAGTCTTATCTTGTTTTGTTGCTCCATCTTGGTTCTTGCAACAATAACAGTTGAATTAACACACAAACCCCCGCATCTTTTTAGCAGCTACATAGACAGTATCGTAATCAAGGTCAGCCAGCCACAATGCATGTTGTCATTATCACATAGTTGCAAGTGACATATATCATCTTCTATTTCAAAATATGTGGAACATCAAAAAATTTTAGTCCACGAACATTTACAAGCAGACCTAGCCATGGAATGCAATTTTAAGGCCCTATAAATTGGAACATGCAAGTAAACGATTAGGAATACAAAGGGAACATAAATACAAGTTGCAATAGGAATCATCATTTTGTGCAGTGAAATTTCATCAAAGACTATTTCTAAAATCAGACAAACATCATCCACATCAATCCTAGACAATGACTTGAGATTTGAACAGATAATTTAAGAAAATTAGTCTCTTCATTCTATCCATAATTCCATATAGAATAGAAATTTAAAATTGTTAAGTGCCTATGTTCAGATTAGAGGCTACAACCATTCAAAAGTTTGGGAAGAAATTATTATCTAACAATACCTGTATAATGCCTTTAATCCTCCAAACTCCACGGGTATAGACCACAACATGTGAATCATCAAGATGCAGGGCTTCAAGAAACTTTATCTTGAAAGAACTGAAATGGGAAAAGAATAATCATTTAGGGACTATATCATTATTTCACTTAAACTAGCAAGGGATCACGCCCGTGCACAAGTGGTCAAGGGTTCGATTCTTAGAGAAGGCAAAATTGTGGATTTATTAGGTGGCGACATGTGGCAGTTGGCGGAGGTGACACATGGTATTATTATTTATTAAAAAAAAAAGAAATTTGCCACAAAAGTTACCCACTGAAATTTTCGTGGCAAAATTACCAACAGAATATTCCATGGCAAAATTTTCAGTCGAAAATTCCATCGGTAACCAATTTGTGACGGTAAATTTAGCGACGGAACAAATTCTATCGATAATTACATTCAATTGCAAGTTCTATGGCAAACCAAAATTCTAACCGTAATTCAGTGGTTAATTTCATATTTTTTTTGTAGTGTTGGTGGGTATTGTTAGCTAATTTTTTTTTTTAAAAAAGCAAACCTTAATTTTAGGGTAAACCTTTTATAGAACATCAAAATTCACTTAGTTTGTAGATGTTGTTAGCAAAGTATTTTTGTCTTTATTTTTTAAAAACCAAACCTTAATTTTAGGTTAAACTTTTATTATTATTTTATTGGTTATTTTAAGATAAAAAAAACTTCCTAAGCATAAGATCCCAACATATTTTGAATAAGGCCTTTTATGATTTTTTGTTTTTCATCAGTCATATGAAACTACAGGGTAAGATTAAAAAGTCAAGTAAAACTGCAATGGCTTGCTAAAAACATTATAAGAACCTGATAAAAAGAAAAAAAAAACTATACTACTAAAGGACCTAATTAAAAATTATTTAAAACAACAAGGACAATACAATTAATTATTCCTACAATTAATTCTCAAAAAGTTGAAATTATTTTTAATTAAACAAATATATATTTATTTCGCAATTATAATGTTTATAATTATAAAATTCAAATTATAATAATAAAATTTTCTAAATATATAATATAATTATAATTATTTATAGTTAATTAATATAATTAACTATTCACCTCTGGATTATTATATTAGTAATTTTTTCAAATTAAAGAATTATTAATTTTAAAGAATAAAATTCATAAATAAAATTTAGATCAAAACTGCGAAGGTCCTACCTAAAAATTGAATGAAACATGTGGACCCTGAGATTAATTATCCTGTATAATTTTGTATTGATGTGGAAATTTGCACCATATTTCTCAAACCTTCTACTTCCTTCTTTGGATTCATTAAATTCTAACAAGTCATTTTACCAAAAAAAAAAAAAAAAATTCTATTAAAATGCCATTCCCATAAATTATATTATCTGTACCTTCACGTGCATGCGTCCATATTTTCAGACGCTGATTAAAATTAAAGATATAATTATTCAATAATGATTCATTTATCTCGTGGGAAATCTAGATCCATACATGTTTATTATCTCCCTCTACAGACAAGTTTGGCCAATATGTTGTATATTTTTTATCCTATTTATAAAGTATTTTTAATATGTTTTCTCAAAATCAAGAAAAATATCAAATCTTATTAATTTTATCTTAATAACTTCTTAATAATTTTACCCCTATTTCATATATGCATATTTAAAAAAAAATCACAATCTAAAAAAATAAATTATGAATAAAATCATATATTCATTTAATAAATTTAAATGAAGTTATTTATAGTAAAAATAAAAAAATTCTCTCTCTTTTTCTATAATTAGGTTATAAACATTAAATAAGATACAAGAGTAGAAAAGAGTGGCTAAAGTAGAGAGTGGACAAGAAACTTGGAGAGGATGCAATGGCAACAATGATGGGCCATATGATGTGATATTTTACAGTCACATTACAACTTTTTTTTTACACTTAAAAACATAGAATCACGTGGTTATCCGCTTTCATTTGTCAGTATAACACAAGCAATGAAAAACTAAACTAGATCAGCTGGTTTGAATCGGACCATAGTCCAGTCTACTATATATGTTGGACAGAAAGGTGGGTTTAAACCAGATCAATCTGATTAACCCATCGATTTGGATGGGTTAACCGGGTTATTTTGAGACCGAAGAAACTGAGGGAGAAAAGTCGCAAACAAGATGAAAGAGGAAGGGAAGAAAGAGAGAGCAAAGGGAGAACACAGGCAAAGATCTCAGATGTTACCTGCATGAAACAGAACAAAATATAAAGAGGAAAACAGAGCAGTGGAGGCAGGGAGTGGGGAACTAGAGAGAAAGGGACAAGTGTAGGTCAGATGGAGGAGGGGTCGCGCCGTCAATGAAGGAGACTGCAGCAATGCCATGATTGTCGGTGAAATCTTGGAGTTCAAGCCTAGGTTCCCACCCTCACTTGATCCACTCTGTCCAAGGTTGTGTATGGGATCAAAGAACCTGTCCATCTTTGATTCATCGTTGGCATCCTCTTCTTCTACCGGCGGATGGCGACACTTGCTTCTCTTCCTACGGCTTCCTTCTGCATTAATCCCATCCATCCAGACCAGCTCGTGTCCTGAAAACTGCTTCATGGTTTCTTAAAGAGTAAGAAAAGGCGATGATTGAAGGAGACGGCAATGCAGAGTAGGAGCATATTGCGTCACACTCTTTGGGAAATTACCTTTGTGGGGAAGCTAAACATTGATTGGAGGTGGGTAAGGGTTGGAAACAAAAAAAAAAAAGAATTGGAGGTGGGTAAGTGATCATTAATTATGGCTGACTGAACTATGGGAATGACCCATCTGTTAGGGCACACAAAACATTGATTGGAGGTGGGTATGGGTTGGTTAAAAAAAAATATTGGAGGTGGGTAAGGGATCAATAATGACGGTTACAAGTTTAAAAATACTTTTAATTATCAATAATTATTAATTACAATTATTGAAAGATTGTAATTTATAAGAATGAATATTTTAAGTTAAGAATTATTAAACTTGTTGTATTTTAATATTGTCAATTAAATATTATTATTTTAATATGATCGGTTTGATTCTGAGTTGATCCCGATCTAACCCATTAACCCTTGAACCACTGCCTTGATTGGTTTAATATCAGGTCCGATTTTTTGAACATTGGTATAACACATCTCAAAATTCTTATGATCCTCGTGGTGCTTCAAAAAAAAAAAAAGCAAAAGGGATATTAAACCAATTAACTAAGCACTTGAAATTGGTAGTGCTCTGTGCCAAAAAATTCGACAATTTTTAATTAGAGACAATTTTGTTTAGACATGATTTAATACTAAATATGGATATGTAACCTTTTCAATAGGGATTCAAACTTTTGTAACTGCTTTAATTAATTCTTAAGCATCTCAACAATGGCGAAGGGGCCATGCAAAAAAAAAGTTAGACGAAATTCATATATGCTTGGAGGAGTCTGACGTTTTAAGTGTAATCTCTCAACTCTTATTCTCTAGTCCTAAATGCAAGAGTTGTAGTAGATATAGGATTTGTTTTGGTCTTAAATATGACTTTAATCCATTTTATCTTTTAAATTTTTAATTTTTTTTCTTAAACATTCCCATTTTTTTGATACACCGGAAAAGCAAAAACTAACTACAAGCCAAAAATGGGCTGTAAAAACTCGGGGAGAGGGACTCTTGCTTAAGGATTTGCAAACCAACAGCTTCATTCAGAGCCCTTTTAACGAGATTGTCCACAATATTCAATATGATTGTTTTTCGTAATCACACGTAATCATGTTCCTGATATTCAGAATCACACCCCAGTCCTCATGAGTATCAAGAACCTCATTGTGAAGTAGTTTCATGGCCTCAATCGAGTCACTCTGCAACATAATGTTCCTAAAGCCCATGTACCATGCATGCTCATCAAACAAGGATTTGGGATACTGTCTAGCTAAAACGAATCTAATGTCCCCTCTAATGCTCTTCCAATTTTTTTCAACTTCTCAAATGCTTTTTTTTATCCTTGTTCTATTTTTTCATTAGATTCAATCGTAAGATGAATGACATTTTGAATATATTATAGTTCATTTTTTAGGATTTTTGAAGAAAAAATACTCTAACAATGTGTAGATTCATTTAATATAGAGATGTTAGATTATTAAATCATAACAAATTGAAAACTACGCTATTTTTTTTACTTATAGTGTGTATCAAAATGTCACATATGAAATGTAGAATCTCATGTTGGAAAAAAAGGAAAAACAATGTTTGGAAAGTTAGTGAATTTTTGAGCGGCATGGCATCAGACACCCCAAAGCACTCGCCATTATTTTCTCTGCAAGATGATCTCCCTGCTCAAGTCTGAGAACAAATTCTTCAAGACTCCACTACAAGCTGATTTTGTCAGTGAAGGTTGAATAAGCCCCGTTGTCTTCAACCGCGCATGCTTCCCATTCATTTCTCGGGCTCCTATCTCTTTAATTTTTGTAGTCATTCATTGATATTAACTCAGCTTAGTCCCGGCTAAAGCAAAGCAATATCCATTCTTTGGCCAAATCCCAAAGTCAAACTCCTCCTGATTTTTGCCCCAAAAAGCCAACCCAAGCCTATAATTGTTCCCTCAAATTAAAACTCTGATATATGGCCTGGGTTCGGAAATAATACTCTCACAATATAATTGAAAAGATGAAGCCACAAAGGAAAAAAAGTAAATGGAGATCGATGTAACTTGGACTAACTTCATGTCGAGCTGACTCTCTGTATTGAAGACTTCTTTTGTCTTCCTTGTTTTAAACCATATGAAGACAAACATACATAAAGTGATATATTACATTTTGTCTAAAATAAATTATACGTTTTATACCCAAAGAACACAAGATGACATTCAACAACACATAGACATATTTAATAGAACGAAAACACTAACATAATCCATCACACGTTTTATTTCTGATCCTGTAAAGCCAAAGTTTGGATCGTCACATATTTTAGTAGAGAAGTAAATCCTAATATATAGTTGCTCATATTGGCAAAGGATCCACAAGCAATAGTGTAATGTACTCCTTCATGATTCCACCAGAATGAGTGAAACTATCAGCTTGCTTGTACATCGCATCTAAGAAGCGAGCAAGATTCATAACTATCATCAGAAAGGACATAGGCACTTTAGTTGGTCCAAGACATTCCTCGTTGATATCCTTCCATGCATTCTTAAGCATATTCCTCAATTCATCTATGGCTTTCTGCTTTGACACTCCATGCTCCTTCATATAGCATTCCACAAGCGAGGCAATGTGATCTCTTTTATGTTCAAACTGCACCAGCACAAAGGTTTTTCCAAGAGAAAGTTATATAATAAGAAAATGGGTTAATAAGGCATAAAAACCTCATGAGCTTTTACCCTGAGTGCGTTTTCAAAAGTGTAAAAATATTCATGAACATTTAAAACAGGAGCAAAAATGCAGGAATATTTAAACACAACCTAACACCACTATCAACGGACGTTGGATCTAGTGTAAGGAGCTAATCTCTTACAATGTGAATAATCAAAGTTTGAATCTTAGCTGAGACAAGTACCCATATTTAGTGCTGAACGATGTCTTAAACATGATTGTCTTTAGTAGAAGGATATATATACTTAGCAAAACAAATATGGTACTGTTACTTTTTGTAATGAGACTTATGTTATTTTTACATATGCATGTAAAATAATTTATACATATGTACCTCACTGGAGACGATGTCATCCATGAGTCTGCTAATAACAGAAGCAGCTTTGATAATTTTAGGATGGGTTTGGGCCCATTTAAAGATTTCCTCAGTTACAATGTCTCCCATACAAATGAAACATGTCATTGATTGCAACATAATACAAGTTGTTTTTGTGGATGTGTTCAAGTACTCTTCAGCTGTTGGTATGTAGTTCCTATGTAACCATCTGGCTTCAGCCATGTAGCCTTGCACTGACCTTTTAAACTGGTACATAAAACAATATTATATGTAAAGAAAGATTAATGACATATAATTATATTGATACTGAAATTAAGATATCCACGATTTAATTAGCGAACGAGATCATACCTCAGTTTTGGTGTAGGCAACACTGTATGATCTGCCTTCTTTCTCCATCTCTTGATCTATTTCTTCAAACATATTCAACAATTCCTTATAAATTAGCTTCATGTATCCCGGGAGATCATCCAAGCAACTAATATCCCACCTGTAAGCATTAAATACTTTAACTTTGAATACTAGAAAAATATTAGATGAAGGAAAAGAGAGAGGAAAGCTGGTCAATTGCTAAATACAACACAAGCAAATCATTATTAGAGATAGATAATTAATTTGAATAGATTAAGGAAATTGGTTAAGTTTGTTAATTATATGTAACAAGTTCATTTTCCGAAAGTACCATCTTTCATCTTGACAATCATTGGATAGAAACCCCTTAATGTATGCAACTAATGCTTAAGGTAAAATATTGTAAATTTTGGAGACAAAATGGATTGAGAAATTATATTTAAAATAAAATCTAATCTTTAACTAGTTCTTATATTAAAAATTAGATTAGGAGATAGTATATATGTTAAACCTGTCAATTGCTCTAGTGAAGAGTTCCAGTTCGTCAATAGTTCCATAGACATCATATGTATCATCAATGATGGCTAAGAAGCCAACTTCTTTGGCCAGAATGGTTCGGGGTTTGGAGTTTTGAGGCTCAAAACAAACCCCAAGAGCCGAAAAGCAACATTCCACGATTCTGTCTCTTGCATATGAAAGATTCCTTGGCACATCCAAACTGTTCCACCATCTACAAAATTCCAAGTATATTTGTCTGAGTAATTTCATAACTATAATGCTTACATTTCTTCACTTCAAGTAGGCTCAGAAGAAGTTACTTGCAAATGTTGCCAAATTCTCTCTGGTGAAGTTTTTGGAGCGCGTTGAAGTCTAATTTTGCTAAGGTCAAAAGAAGTTCATTATGGGAAGGATGAAGGTGGTATATTGAGATGTACTTTCTAGCCTCTAGCCTTGGGATTCCCCTATATGGACACTGGTTTAAGACTTGGTTTAGTTTTTCTGCAAGAAAAGGGTTTGATTCATCAATGATGATGGATCGGAGATGATTGGAGGTGAAAGTGAGTGCTTCGTCTAAAATATTTTCTGTATGGATACTCAGATGAGAAGCTTCATACAGAGTTATCATTCCTTTAACATCTGAAGTGAGCGTTTCATTGAAGTTTCCATTCACATCCTTGAACTTGTTAAATACATCTGTTGATAATTAATGATTTAGTGTATTAGATAACATGAAGCAAGAAATAAAGAAAGAAAGAAAGAAAGAAAGGAAAAGAGCCAGTTTTTAGAATTTGGATGCTCTCTTCGTCTTGTCCAAGCACCATTGGATTGAAATATAAATCGTTGAGAATCAGTATCTTGTAAAATTATCAGTTCTTCCCCTATTTTCATTCAGCTTGTCCATTGACAACTATTCAGATCAAACTTCAATAGTTTATTGCCCTCGAACTCTTTGGCTTGTTGGTGGAGCAACTTGGTGCTACCCTCAAGACGCAAGTTCGAAAAGGCGAAGATGAATCTCAGAAACTTTAATATATTAATTTAACATTATAATATAATTTTATTTATCAGATATTAAATTTCCACCGTTCATTTTTTAATCCAAAATGTGAGAAATGATAAGGAGGTAATCTAGATCTTGGTTTTTGTGAAAAAAAAACCTATATTTCAAAAATCCCCTTTTAGTTTCCAAGAAAATACAGCTAGGTTACTCGTGTTATGTGGAGTTCAAGGTTACTTTCATTATTCGTGACTTAAATAAATGGTATATTCTCAAAGATTATATATGTACTCTTTTTATATTATTTATAAGTCACTTTGAACATCTTTCACAAAGATTAAAAAAAACTTTAAAATGCATTAACCTTACCTTAAATTTTAATAATTTTTTAACTTTATCTCTATTTAATATCTACTATAACATATGAGAACAAAGTCAACACATAATAAATGAAGAGTAAAATTATACATTCATATAAAAAATTTAATGATTTTATTTATAAATAGAACCAAATAAAATATTTTCTCTCTATCCTATAGATAGAATCAAAGAAATATATTATTAGGAAATAAGATATTTAAAATCATTTAAAATTTTAATCTATACCTCAATTTGAGATGTCCAAATGTCTTAAATATTTCACATGATCCAATATACTCCTTTGGTTTCATTTCACATGATCCAATATACTTTTGACCTTACTGATAAGTTACTTTGAATATGTTTCATACGGATTGGGGAAAAAATTTAAATTTCATTAATTTTACTTTAAAATTCAAGAGTTTTTCAACTTTATTTTCAATTAATATACATTATAACCTGTAAGAATAAAGGTAACATAATAACAAATAAATGGTAAAATTGAACATTTATATAAAAAATTTAATAATGTGACTTATAAATGGATCAAAAAAATTTTCTCTATAAATGGAATCAAAGGAATATATACTCACACAATAACATGCCATACAAAAAATATATATGATTGTGGATTTTTTTTTCCACAGAACTAAAATAAGATTTATGTTGTAAATTTTTATATTAACATGGGAATCAAATTCAAAAACAAATTAGATCACTAAAGAAGAATGTATAGCAACATACTAGGTGAAATAAGATATCCACGTTGCCTCAATAACTTGAAGAGCAAAGCTAGTGAATATAAATCTTCAATCTGAATGATTTCATTATTTTCAACGTAATTATTGTGGATCTGTTTCAATATTTCATCAATCTCTGGTTCAAAATGATATGTCAAACCCAAACATTGAATTGAGTCAACCACTTCAGCTTTCTTTAAAGGCTTCTCCATAGAGAAAAGCATCTTCCTGACTTCTTCTTTCAACGATTCAATATTCTCCTTCATTTCATCATCAACTTCCTATATATATAGTTTTACTTGAGGTTATTGTATATAACTATGATAATTATGAAGGCTATGTAAATGTTAGCTAAGGGTGTTCTATAAACAGATAACATATTGCAAGATTTGAAAATATCAAAAGAAGAAAAGAGGCACTGATAATTAGTTAAAAAATTCTTTTGATTTGATTTAACTAAGTTCATCCTGAATTGAATAGAACAATAAACCAAACCAAACCAAAATATTTTTTTAACTACTAAGAGCTGATTAATTAGCACCCTATCCACACTAAATCGATTGGTTTGGTTAAGTTTGGTTTTAATCAAATCCGAACCAAATCAAACATTTGAATGCTGATAGAATGAGCTTTAATGTGCCGCTTAAATGAATATCATCAAATCCAGGTCCATGTAATTCACATCAAGCTTTTTATAATCCACCTGACATAATTAGAGAGTTGACTCAATCAAATTAGGTAAATAGATTCTATATTTAGGTTATTTTTAGAGAAAACATGTCATATTAATTTAACTAACTTATATAATCTAATCAGATTAGGTAAATAGGTTCTACGTAGAGGAGTTACTTTTTTCCTTATGAATGTAAAAGAGTACCCCATATATACACTCAGATTCAGTGCTAACACTCCGTACTAAAATATGCAGAAAAACAGGACAATAAATAATTCAAAAAAAGAAAGCAGCAGCAGTATGAACTTGACTATCTCTAGAGGAAGGTGAAAGAAATGTAAGAAAATCACACAAAAGGAAGGCCAGACTAAGAGTAATTTGCAAATGGACTGCCAGAGAGAAGAAGATGCAATCAACGAATGAATGAAGTGCCAAAAAAAAAAAAGCAAGAAAAGTAGATGAGTTAATTAGCAAATGTTTTGTTGAAGAGTAGAGGCTTATAGGATAACTCCTCTCCAAGACTCTACCCTCAATTCAAAAATCATCCACTTTATTGCGTGCGTGTGTGTGTGAAATATAAGTTTAAATATAAATACCAAATCGTCAGAAGCAAATTGAAGGAAATAATCATTCCAAAAAGAAGGATGAAACTCTGCACATTGTCGACCCAAATTGGAAGTGGCATTAATTTTATGGTTTGAAGAAGGAAGAAAAATTGATGAAGAAGAAGCAATATTGGTAGACATATTGTGGCTAAGTCACCAAAAGGTGAAGCCTTCGGAAATTATAAATATTTATGGAAAGGGTTTGACTTGCATCCCTATGGATGATCGTGCAAGGTATTTATAGGAAATGTTAGTTGAAGCATTATTAGTTAATTATAAAATCTGCATGCATGCATCGATTTTCTCATTTTGTGGAGGAAGATTTAAAACTATTATAATTCTTTCTTAAAATGAGACCTAATAATAAAAAAAACAAGGGATCAATGAAACCGAGTTTCTTCCCAAAGCTTAGATGAGAGATCCACATGCATGGTTGATTTGACTAGAAGGTTCCGGTAACTTAAACTAAAAGAAAAATAGTCTGAAATTTAAATATTGTGAATGGGGAAAAACTATATTGGTGAAGTTATTCCCATTTGAGAAAGAGAACTAATACATCATCAGGTGGAAAATAGAGACACTTTATTCAAAAAATACATTACATCAACATTTAAACCTCGATGAGATTTGCTCTAAAAATTGAGTTGTAGAGTTAAACTTTGGAATTGAAGGGTTTTAGCCCAACATCATTATAGACGGGTGCTTTTGCATCCCATTCTAACGCCCATTATGTCAAACATAAGTTAAATATGAAGACTTATAATATCTCTCATATAAACATTTGTTACGAAATTATGTAAAATGTAAAAAAAATAGACACGAAAAGTATGTGTTATAGTAGTGCAAATATAAATGATAAAAAATAGCAAAAATAGATTTAAGTGCATATCTGGACAATATAGTGAGCCCCATGTTTTAAAATTAACGGACATTAGCTATACCATTCATGATTGTGCATTTTTGCATCATTTTTAGAAGTTTATGAGCATTTTTGCACTCAACAAAAAATATATGGTGTCATGTGCACATTTGAAAAAAGTATATGGGTATTCCTCTTAACCCTTCTTACTTAAATACCCCTTCTCCCCTTTATTGAACCAAACACACCTTAAGGGCTTAACAATGTTCCACAATATTTTTATTATCTCGTCAACACAGTTTCACAGAAATCCATATCATGTTTTGCAAAATGCATGTGCATCCACGTGTTATTGGAAGTCATTGACACGGAGGATATATTGAAATCAATGAAAAATGACAAAATATGAATAAAGTCAACCCTTGTGCGTGTATTATATAAGAGAATATATTCTTAAATCAAATTCATTATATATATATATATATATATGTATATAATGTGAAGTTCTCCAAACCACACATCAATATGTACTATTTTTAAAATATTATCATTTAATTGTAAACTAAGATAAAATATTAAAGCATATTTCTTACCATCAGAAAAAATACAATACAGTAGTTGATTTGGATATTTTATATGGGGTCCGATTTAAAATTATTGCAGATCACACTTAAGATATTTTATTAATTACCTCAATTAATATCTAAATAATTATATACTATGATAAAATATCTCACACTATCACAATAGCGAAATTTTTGTTTCCTTATGATTCATGCATTTTATAATATTTGTGGTTATCAATATACTAATTCATTCTTTAATGTTCCTCTAAATATGATTACGACACTCTGCGCAGCCCTACCTTGTCCCACATGCCAAATCATAAATAATATACATTTGACAACGTTAAATATTTAAACTAATGAAACTTAAATATTTATATAGTAATGTGAAAACTTTAAATAAAACAAATAAATGATACTAATTCTTTAACAATTCTAGTTTACCATAATATTTGTAGAGTAATCAAATTTGGTGAACAGAAAATATTTACATGTAACCTTCTTATGAATAAGAAGACTATTACACTCAGCATATGTGCTAATATTAGCTGAATATATATCGCAATATAAAGGAAGACAAGAGGAATTATCTAAAACTTATCATCTGAAAGTTATATCGCCACAATGCATTCCAAAAAATGAACAAAAAATGAAGAAACTGAGAATGACTTTTGTCCCATCGCTTTCCTGATCCCATGTTTTTAGATTGCCAGAAAAGGAGAGAAGAAAACCAAAGGAAAAGGCATGAGGATATCCAAGGCTTTCACTAAAACAAAATAACTAAAAAATGGTGAAAAATTGTTCTTGTTTAAAAGTTTGATTGACAAGAAAAGCTTTATATGTTTTTATATACACAGAGTACATGATTTCACATACAAAAGTGCTAATATACTCGAAAACTGATGCGTCACTTTAAAAAACGCACAGTATCTGTGTCAAGCAATGGGGAAGGAGCTGTAAGATGGAAACCAGAAAGGCATGAGAATTTTACCCTCAAAATCAGCTTATAATTAATATGCTCTCTCTCCCGACGATGAATCCCCTAACACTATTTAGAGTCCATTGTGGAAATTGAATGTACCTCAGAGAGATGTAACTCCTTTCCATAGCTTCTGTTCCGTAATCATGAAAGCATGTAAAGAGCTATCAAATGTAAAGGAATTATGGTACTTTATCTAACATCCCGAAATTTGTACAATATATTATAAAATATAACTGAAATTTTATAAAATTTTTGGATTAGAATAAACAAATTTTTGAATCAAAAATATTTTAAAAAAATTTAAAAAAAAGTGAAATTGTCTAAAATTTATTGAAATAATTATTTTAGATAAAGGGTTAAATTTTAGAAAAAAAAGATACTCATTTGAATGCTCTATAGTATTTTGGATTATTAAAAAATAAAAAATAAAACAAAACGTGCCACAGAGGCATTAAAGCCTCTTCCCTCAGCTCCCTCATTTCCGTCCACTTCTTCTCGTGGAGACCAGAAGAGCGAGAGTGAGAGAAGGAGAGCTCGCCGACAGTGCTGTGGTTCTCGCCGGAGAAGTGATCGGAAAATGCATGCAACCAAGGATTTGGTTCCAGGTGAGCTCTGCTTCTTCATCTCCGACTCTGGATTTCTGTCTTGGGGGAGGTTTAAGCTTCTGGAGTCTGTAAGAAAGCATAGGTAATCTGTGAAGATTCATCGATTCACCTATTGTATGATAAAATTGTTGTTTCCTCAAGCTAAATAAAGAGTTGCATGTAATAAATCCACCGAGCTGTGTGCGGTTGAAGAATGGGTTTCAGTTTTCGAGTCGGATCCCCTGTTCTCCGAATAATTGGACTCTGAGCAGTGATTCATACTTGAATAATGATGATATATGAGTATTTAAGTGATTTATTTCGGTATGAATGTCATTCTTCTCTGGGTCATGATGAATCGAAAAAAAAAACAAACAAACAGAGCTTCCATTAAAGCTCTGTTTTTGGTGTCTGAAGAAGAAGCTTAGTTTCTAAGTCTGTAATGGCGAGATAGGACATGTATGTTGATTTTCCTTTCTTATCGGGTCAGTTTAGTTGCTGCTTGTCTGTATCTGTTGATGGAAATTATGAACCGAGAGGCAAGGGGGAGCTTTGTGTTTTAGAAATGGGACTCGGGTGCTCTTGATAATCTGAGGCCAGTGTTTTTTTAAAAGTTGCTCGGATATATACACACCCATATATGCGTGTGGGATTGTGAAGATTTGGATATGGAGTAGAGACTATGAGCAAATATACATATGCGCGCGCGCACAGCTGTGGGTGTATGTACATATGTCTGTGTACCCTGTAAACTGGAATTTGATATTTATGATTTAAGGAATTTTTCTTTGAAAGATTAAATGGTTTAAGAGTATATGTTGCCACTGTTTGGCAAAAAAATTCAATGAAATAACAGAAGGATATTAGAAATGGAACCTAAATTGAGGTGCTGATGAGTGTGCGCGCACGCATGTGTGTGTGTAAATACATTTTATTAATCAAAAGTGATTGAATATAATATATAGAAGCTGGAGAATTTTGTGTGTGTGTGTATAAACTGAAATTTATGAAGTTGCACTGTTTGAGGTTCTAATTTGATAAATTATGTGGCCATATGTTTATTTCAGTTTGAGGAGTAATATTGTCACTGATTTGAGGAAGTAACTATTGCGAAAGCGTATCATAGCTCATATTATGGAACAATTCCAGTTGTGAAATAAGAAGTTATATGTGTCTGGATGATGACTTGATTCTTTTTCTTAAATCTTGTGATTTGATTAAATCTAGAAGTCTTATAACCTCATGATGATAAGAAAGTTTGATGATTTGAAATTTCAAAGAATAAGTTTGCTTACTTCATTTAAGCATTTGGATGCCTATGAAGTGTTTGAGGAAATGTTTAAGAACAGAATTTTATGGAATTGAGAAACTCAGATTTTTGGTGATTGGGGATTGCATGGTTTGCTTCGAAGAAATAGCATGAAGTTTAGAGTTTCTTGGACTATTTGACAAGAATTAAGCAAAGTTTGAATGTTTAAATGGTTGAAAGATGTAAATTCAATGTTGCCACTGTTTGATTTAGTTAGATAAATTGGATAAGAAAACTATATAGGTAAAGTGGCAAGTATAATGAAATAAAAGCAATTAAGCTTTTATTTTGGACATGTTTGAACAGATTTTTAAATAGCCAATGGTCTTTGTTAACCATGAAATTTGGTAAGTAAATAGTACTCATAACAAGCTTTCAAATAGTATTATAACGTATTGTTTGGATAAGTATGTTGCAAGTTATGAACCAATAAAGTTTGGTTCTTAAATCTTGAAAATTATAAAAGTTGGTTAACAAGCAGCAACATTGGAACATTGATTTGTGAATATGTGTTGACTATAATTTGTGAATGGTAATTTTCCTTGAAAGAAAATAATGAGAACTTCGAATAGAAGCTTGAACCATTATATTTGGAGCTATATAGAATAAGTTATAATTTTTCAAAGTAATTGAAAAATTCAAAAGTCAATAAAA